>JAITYT010000478.1:87587-100552 GCA_025433975.1 Liostenogaster flavolineata
TTCCGCTTATAACAATTGGCGAACCGGTAACCCACCGTGCCCCAAAGAGTTAAACTACAAACTATTTCAATGGTCTCGTTTATTCTTGCGAAAGTCGAACAATTTTTCAAACGTACAGCCGACGGATCGTGCGAAATGGAGCAACCGAAAACGATGAGATCGAGGAATGGCGAGTCATGGTCAAGTTCGAGCTGAAGTCAGGACGGAGAATCAGGCTTTTGATTAACGTCGAGCTGGATGACGAGTGAGATTACGAGATCCGTGGAAAAGCGGCGTCACGTTGGCTGGGGGAACTTAAAAGACGCCCAAGAAATACGACTTGTAATGAGCTCGTCGTGACAACGGAATAGTCGTTCATGAATTAGACATAAGGAGAATTAGTCTCGAACGCAGCTTGTTTAACGCGGTAAGGTTTATTGCCTCGTGACAACATGCACGTTGATTCTAGTTCGTTCGATGGCGATAGAAATCAAAGAGAGTCGATTCCTGACATGTTCCGTGCCGCGTAGGGCATATGTCGCTACTTAAACTTTCCGTTCAAGTCATTGTGTATTTTCATAGTAAAACGAAGAATTTTTTAAAAATTTATATGCAGTCATATAAATTTAATGCAGGCATAAAAAAGACAAGGAACTCTACTATGAAAGTTGCAACATTCTGTGATAGTTGTTCGGATAAGCCCCATTTATATTTGCCATGTTTCAACAAAGTTCATCGCAATACGCCTTTCTAATTATAAGCAGATTTGTAAACTATAATATTAAACATATTTGAAGTAGAACTCTTTAGTTTTTATCTATTTAGACTTGTCTTAAGCGCATATAACATTTTTCTTGCTAATTATGGCTTTGTACTATTGAAATATTGTATGGCGTACATGAAAAACAAGTTTATTTAATCGTAAAAATGTGGGTCGGTACGCTCCACGCGATCTGAATGGAAAGTCTTTAAAAAACGGTCTGGCACGGTACGTGGCGTTAATCCCTTAACCCACAATATCGAGTATTCTAGCTATCGAGCTAGTCTAGTGGCACTTCGTTCGTAACAAACTTAAATAACAAGGGTCAGATTCGTGATTCGATCGTGCTAGACGTCTTCTTACTTTTGTTACGTGAGACTCTTCGTTACATTCGTGTGTCTAGATAGAATTCCCTTTAAAAAAAATCAGCTAAATAGCTCGACGCGTTACCGACCCTTTTTGCCAAGGTTGACAGGGGGTTAACGAACCGGATTTCGAGAAAATTTTAGACCGGTATACGCGAATGAGAGGGATTCGTTGATGTTGCAGGAGTTCGTTTGGAAGCTTCTAGCCTTTTCATTCTAGCCATTCGACTGACGATCGTAAATCGAGTTAAATAATTCACGTTGGATCTGTCAAAGTGGAAAACTCGCTCTTTCCAGTCCGTTAATGATGCAACGCGCGTTCAGCAAAGAACGAAAGAAACCGATACCCGTTCGATGATTAACCCGGCTCCTTATCTCGTCTTCTAGCCACGTCATCGTCGTCGTCGACTTCGTCGTTTCGACAAAAAACTAGATTCCCCATTGCGACAGCGTTATCCCTCCTTCGAGCGGCGTTCCGATGGATAAGGGACACGGCGTTAAATTGAAATTTTTACCAGAATTTACGGACCCTATCCGAAGCGTCCCTCCTTCTCGAGAAGCCAACAACACAACAAAGAAACGTCGAGGAGTTTAGCCGAGGTCTCTACGAGTAGTAAAGATCGAGAGCCACATAGCTTTCGTCTTTTTCGTCCCTTAAATTAAATTTCGCCATGTTTCTATCTTCGAAGGGTTCCCTTCGTCGGTTTCTTATTTCACCCGGATAAACAGTACCGATTTGTAGATATTATTACGTATGTACGTATGTACGTAATGTTTTCGTTCAATTCAACAAAGAAAGTCATCGCTCGTGATAATTATTAAAATAGAAAATTATAGTAGAGAAGATATCGTTCTATTCGAGACAATCGATTATTTCGCACTTTATTTATCGGTGGATGCGGACAGGAAAGTTCGTTCGAGAGGTCTTAAAATAAACCTTCGTACCGGGAAACGTCACGAGCGCCTTCGTGATGTGAAAAGTAGACGCGGTGAGTCTATTCGAACGACACCCACGCCGCTCTTCTTCCCTCGTCTCGTAGGCAGAATTTCGTTCGACGATACGAAAGTTTTATCGTCTCGTTTTGTGTCGTTTCACGTCGAATGCTGTACGTCTTGCGCGGTATTGTTCGCAACTCGACAATGGCAACCCCTTTGTATTCGTTATTTCCATTCGTTCGCGGTGTCCTCGTGCGATCGATCACAATTTTCTAAGAAGTGTGACGCGTGCATCTATCGAAATAAGCGCAAAATTAAGTTTTTAAAGGCTAAATAATGTTTGAACTAACGCGAGAGAACGACTCGCGTCACGTTGAGAGCTATACGCTAATTGGTTGCTTCTTTAACAAGTTCACGCCGGCGTGCACCACTGGTGTGTCACACTTGTATTATATTCGATCGGAGCTGTGTACCATCAAACATGTAATTCGTTTAGTAACTAGAAAAGATTGCTATACAGTTGAAAATATAAGTAATGGAAATTTAACGTATACGCGATTGAAAAAAAAAGTAGGATTTTGTCTCGACATTGTAAACATAACCTATAAAACAAAAATTCAGTAATAAAAATAGAACAATTCAATATTATAAGCTTAACATAATCGTTTATTTCTTTCGATGCAATTTTTTAAAGCATTTTAAGCAGTTTGCTGGCTGGCCCTAACAAGGATTACAACATGTCGTTACTTTTTAAGTTTTCTTCGCGATATCCTTCTTTTTCTTGCAAACCTTTGTACGAACGAAGAAAATGTGAAGCTTTCTTTTGACGATATTTGCTATCCAATTGCCATTTCTTCGCTATAACGATTATCGATCCAAAGGTGACGAATAATTTGTTCTTTAAATTTGAAAATATTAATATGTTTATTATCGCTTGCACACACACCTTGTACACAACTTGCAAAGTAAGCGCACGCACTTTGTTACTGGGCGAAGACAGCTGCACATACAGTGTCTGAATAAGCGATAGTACCTCGCCGTGTCACAGAGAAAAGCATGAGAATATCGGCGTCGGAGTGAACGTTTTAAGGCTAGAATTTTTGAATTTAATTATTAAGAAAATAAGTCTAACGCGGCATAATTTTCAACGATAATTAGAAAAGTAAAAGAAAAGAGAAGGAAAAAATTAAAAGAAAGGGAGAAGAGATTTCGAGTACGCACAAAGATAAAAAAAAAAGACGGAGAAAAGAACGTCGAAGTCGTCCTCGCGAAAGCAATCTACGCGTATCAAAGGGAAAAATGACGAAAATCCATGCCGGCGACTTGTCGTATCACGGGAACAAAGAAACAAGGCGGTAAAAACCTTGCCGCGTCGTATCGCACCGAAGAAACGTTATCTCTTTTTTTTTCCTTTCATTTTTTTTCTCCCGCGAGACTCTAGAGCTACGCTGACGCCTCTCCGCGTCCCACTGAAACTTCCATCGTGCCCTCTTTCTCTCCTTGACGCGATACGCGATGCGATCTCCTCTCTCTTCCGCCCCCGTCGCGCCGACACGTTCGTTGCTCTTCCCTTTCTCTCGGCCTTTTGCCCTCTTTTTCTCCAAGGCTTGCGTGCACGCGGAAAACGTCCCTCCTCGAGACGCTAGTGGCAAAGGGAAGAGCGGAAGAATGGGAAAGAGAAATCTAAAGGAAGGTAGAGGTACGTAAAAAGATAGGTAGATAGGTAGAAAGAAAGATAGACGGACGGGCGGACGGGCGTACGAACGGTTAGAGAGGAAAGGGAGGCGATGGGGTGGCGTGGGAGAGAGAGAGAGAGAGAGAGAGAGAGAGCAAGAGTCTCGTCGATGCCTCGAGGCGAGGACGAGTGGCTCGGATCGATGGATCGTGCAAGTCGAAATTCCAAAGTCACGAAACGCCAACGAGTGCCAAACTCCTTCGCGAGGAGTCCTTTATCCCTGGCTTCCTTTCGTGGATTTGTCGGGTTGTGTCGAGTCGAATCGAACGTTTCGACGCGGCTCTTTCGACGAGAGACGGTAAGGAAGACGCAGAGAAGCATCGTCCCTCCTAATTGCATCGTGACTTCGTGATTTGTCGTCTGGAAAGCCAGAGAAAGAGGAATTTCAATCTCTATCCTATCGGTTATTCCGTCGTTAAATTTACGCGATACGTGTTTGCATATTCTATCGCGTGATCGATCGATCGATCGTTGGATCGAGCTGTCGCTCAACGTCGATTACCGTGATGGAATCTTATCGTTTGAGAGAAACTCATCCTATCGTCGTTCGACGAAGGATTCGATGATCTACGGTAGAGGCGCGACCAAGAGCTCACGAGAATGTTTCTCGTTAATTCGTGAACGATGTCCGTTCGTAATATTGTCAATTAAGCAATTAAGCAAATGGAGGAATTGCCGCGATAAGTAACGGAGAAATAAAGGAAATAAAATTTGCCTAGCCTCCTTCTTAACCTCTTAACCGGGGAATAAAATTTTGTGAAACGAGTTTCACGCTAGGAACTGTGTGATAAAAGAAATATAAGAACTTTTTTCAACGTATTGATTCTTTTCTCGCTGAAACAAATTTTACATTATTTTCAATATTCAAAGAATTGGTAATCTTTCGAGAATGACGAAAAATGTCGTCATACCCGATTAAGAGATTAAGATTCTCGAGGTATGAAAAGGTTAATAGAAATGCGCGTCTTCTCCTGGATTTATCTCGATAAATGTCCCATAACGATAGCAATTGTCGCATATTTTTGAAACGACGAGGAATTCACTCGTGACGATCGAGACGATCCGAAGCTCGTTATTGCGTGCTCTTTTCGCACTCGTGGAGCACATGGTGCACGTTCTGTCGGTTTCGTAGTAGCTACAGGTTGGTCGGTCGGTTGGTTGGAACGAAAGAAGATACAGAAAATAAAGCGAAGAATATTAAACGGCAGAACGACTACGCACGACACGATGGCGTCCAGCGGTTGCTACGAAACAACCTCTGCATTATAATTCTAAACGCAATGTTTGCATATTTGACATTTACGAGAGGAGTAATCCCGTGTTCGAAGCCTTCCTTCCTTCCTTTCGCGCCCCTCCGTCTCGACTCGTTCCTTTCGCTTCGTCACGACGGAGGAATATCGTTTCCTCTCTTTTTGTCTCTACCTTCTCTTTTTCTTCCATCTCTCGCTATTTTTCTTCGTTTCCTTCGCTCCTTGTTCTCGCTCTCTTTCCGACTCCTACCTCTCCCTGCCATTCGGTAATTTCGAACGATCTTAAAACTATTTTCACACGCACACACGCAACGGAAGTTCCTGGATCTTCTAAGAGCAGGAAAGAAAGGCGAACGAGCAAACACAGTTTAGTTTGCGAGTCCTATACTCGTAGATAATAATGCGAGACTGAAGCGATATTAAAGCAGCGATGCGCCAAGGATTTAAGCGAAGATAATAGCAATAAGCGGACAAAAAAGGGTCGGCGCAAAACGATCAAATTTAAAAATAACATCGACGCGATGCGATAGGATAGAAGATATCGTCTCTTAGAAAGTTTCTACTTTAAAGAGGACAACGATGGAAGTCGGAGAGGAAAGGAGGTAAGGGAGGCAACGGAGGATATTTATTCGATGGTAATATCGACTATCTTTCGTGGAGAAAAAAGCAGAGTGATAAAAAAAGAGGAGGAGGATAGAGGGAAAAAAATGAGGGCGTGTTGTAAAATTGGCATGTAAATGACAGGCCTGCATCAACACGACGACAAGGACGAGAACGAGGCCGACGACGACGACGACGACGACAACGACGACGGGAATTAAGATATCCTCTTTTGGGTAGGCGTGTGTGTACGCACGAACGCGGCGAACGGTGGCTTCTGGAAAAAAAAGGAAGGAAAATGAAGCAGGTACGCGTCGACGGAATGCGGCGCGCGATGGTCGAGCAACCAACCAACCGTGCACGCCCTTTTGAATCCGCCTAACGTGTCCCGTTCGAAATGTTAGAACTCAATGACGAGAATCGAGGCTGGTTCCTTGAGGACGATCACGACGAAGAAAATCGAGGAATTCGTATTTCGCTCAATTTAAAAAAAAGACATCGGAATGATTGAAATAATCTTCTACTTACGAAATGCTTGTCCAAAGTATTTCCATTTGAATCAGGAAATATGTCAGATTTTTATCGAAATGTTTCAAAAATTTAGTAAATTTAAATGAGTAGGAACGTCTTTTCGAGAAGGATTTTCTTGTTATTTCGATCGTTTGCTGGTTACAAGCAAACGTAATCGTATTTTTCTGCGGTTAACTGTAGAGCTCGATATTATTAACGAATCAGCGTTTCCATCTTCTTTTCTCCTTTCCCTGTATTTCCTGCTTTAACTCGACTGGATTTTTCTACAAGTTTCACGAGAGATGTAATTTGAATCGCAAATTTTTATTCGCGTTAGTAACAAAGAATGTGAAAAGTAAGAACAAAGAAGGGACGGTGAGAAGTTTCCTGTGCGTGGAACTTCTTACAGTGCGTTGGAAAAATGTGAACGAAGGTGATAACTTTAAGAAAAGATCCTCCGTAATTTTCAGCTATACGACGATAACTAAATTCGTTCGGTCATCTCCAATCAAACACGCGACATAATTATTTATTGTTACTTAGTTCGGATCTAAGGAATATTAACATAACGGTAATATCGATCTTAAACGATAGCGACGAATCGATAAATGCAACAATGCTGCTGAGCTATGGCCTAAAGACAACGACGTTTCATCAATATTCTTACACACTACACGTGATTACAATGTAGTCAAAGACGTGTTTACTTCGTCCACCTAGCGCGCCGACAGAGATGCTAATTTTATCAACTTATCGCGGATATGTCCGTCTACTGTAAAAATAGCGAAGAAAAAGGCTTTGTACGATGACTGAAAGAAAACAAGTCACCCCACGATAAGAAGAGGGGAAATAACCGATTTACGGAGAGAATCGATCAGACACGTACTTTCGTGCCTCGAGTTGTCGTCATCGTCGTCGTCGTCGTCGTCGTCGTCGTCCTCGAACTAGCGGAATTTCACTGTTGGATCCTACTCGGTCCGATCCTATTACAGTTTCAGTAGAACCGGCCAGCGTCTCTACCAACACATCGTCGAACGTCGCTGTCAAGTCGATTGCTGCCTACTACACGCTCGAGGTTCGCTAGGAAAATAAAATTTCTTCGTAGAGTTCCCTCGTAGTTTCTATCCTTCCTTGCCTCCAGCCTGCCTCCCATCTTCCTTCCTTCCTGCCCTTTCCACAAGGTTCTCTATCCGCGACAAATTTAAATACGATGCAATCCCCGTAATCCGAACTCCCTCCTCCCTCGACTGGTTAATCCGAGCTCTCGAGGTAATCCGAACTATGATAATGAACCACGGTAGGGAAGTTCGATGAAGCTATAACATGGCCGTTCGCAAATTTACTTTCCCGTGTATCCGCGGTCTCGAATCTTTTTCCTACGGCTCGTCGACGTGAATTCGATCGTCTAGCTATGAGAGTCGCTAAGACGACGCTGAATCATCGACGAGCTACCTATTTCATTCTTAAACTCGGGGATGATTCAGATGCGTGTGACACGCACGCCTCTTTCCATCAGGAGGCGAATGACTCAGCGTGTGCGAGATCCCAGCGTTCCTCTTCATCCATAACTTCCAAAGTCTCCATAACTTTCCAAACTTTCTCCATCTTGCGGTGGTTCCACGGAAAAATTCTTCGCATTGGTGCGTTAACCCCTTTCGCGTTGACGTTCGACCAAGGACAGTTCTAAGACACGCTACCGTTATAACGTTTCGTGTTACAGCACGGGTAGAACAATCAAGAGCAACAAATACAATACACAACGAGACCTCCTGCAACTCAGTGCTTTTAACCCTTTGCACTCGAGAAGTGCCTCTCCTTCATCACGACGTTCTAGGTAGCAACTCGAGAAAAGAACATCTTTTTGGGAATGAAAATTTGCCTAATTAATTCCTATATTCTTCATAAACTAGTAAAAAACAGAATAACGAAAAGTCATTTAACCACTTATAATTTATAAAAATTTTAGTAGACCAGTTGAAAGGAGATTTTCGATAATCGCGAGATGGAGCTTCGACGTCGAGCTCCAATTCTGAAGAAATTAGGCTAAATGGAAAGCCTACTACTGCAATACGTGTCTAGATAAACGAAGAATGCACCTTGGTGAATGTTTCATAAATTATCGTACAAAATCGAAATTCGAATTTCGAATCTTTTTAACGAGAATATTTATAGTGACGTACATTTTCGACATTTCGTACATTTATAAAAAAAGATCGATGTCCGGAGTAGCAGAGTAAGGGAGACGTCTACGATCTCGTTGAAGGTTTCGAGTATCAAAATTTCTTCTTTTTTTATAACGCGGCATTCTTAAAAAACGTACGTATCACGTTGTAGAAAATTTGTCCGCACGTATTTTACATTTAATCGGATATTTTCGACATTCTTGAAAAACCGTTAAAGTGCAATTTATTCGAATGGATGCGTCGCGTGGCCATTGTCCCCATAATTCTCGGATGTGCAAAAGACCGTAATATTTTTAATAACAGAGGACAAAGAGAGAAACCCGGTCGTGTGACCGTGAGAGGAATCCGAGGACGGCAAAGACGACGAGGCTGGTACCCGAGAGTACAACGAGGCCGATATCAAAACGAAGGCTACGTGCTTCGCACACAATGGATCTTGACATCCTTCGAGCACAGCCCCCATTTTTCTCCGAGTACTTCACGGACGAGGACCTGTCGATTTCCCTTTCCCTACCGTCGCTCTTCTCCACGATGCCACGCGATATTAAAGCGAGCGCGCGTATCCACCGGCGGAACACGGAAAGGAACTCCATGGAATCCCGTCGTCGTCGTCGTCGTCATCGTCGTCAAAACCGGAGACGAATCCAAGATGAGACGAGGCATTATGTCGATCTATGATACGACGCCCGACGTTTCCTATCACGGTATCACGATAGCTGTCACTCGCGTTCGACTCTGTCGAATGTTCCATCTCCCGATCACGGATTGACGGAGATCAGGGTATTACGACGAGTGAGACTGCGACGAGGCGCTCGGTCGAGTCGACGATTCGGATATATGTGGCATGGAAATGTCGCGATAGCCAAATAACACAATAGAAATGTTTGCGTGATTTTTGGCAATTGACTTGGAATTTGAGATATCGTGGTTCAGAGATTAGAAGAAGCTTCGTTTTATTTTGAGTAACTCGAAGATGAGATAACCTTTGTCATAGGATTTGTTTCAAATATTTCGTCGTTTTTAATCGTCGAGTTTATAACAAATATGAAATTCTATTTTTATCGCGACGTCGTCGAAATCGATGAAAGAATCGCGGAAATGACCTCTCGTGCTTGACGTGCGTTCTTATATCGACTTTACGTAGGAAATGGGAACAGCGTCGGAAATTTTCACGAAAATGATATCGATATAAAAGGTTACGATGTAATCGCTCTAATGGAAAAAGTTCGTTCGATTTTCGAGACGAGATCGTAGACGTCATTTTACCGTGCTACTCCGGATATTGATCTTTTTTTATAAATGTACGAATCAGCCCTAATTCGAATTTATTTACGAGAGAAACGTCACTACAAATATTCTCGTTAAAAAGATACGTCAGTGAATCGACTATCATAGTCGATTAAAACTTGCGCGTACAAATCAAATAACGAGAGATTCGACAAAAATGATTCATCAACGTATCTTCTTACCGTACCTGAAGATAAAGATATAACAAATAGATGACGCGTTTCGGTCGATCCATCGAATGCTAATTAGCGACTAACGAGAGCGACCAAGTGTCATCGAAGTGGTACAATTGAGGGCACATTCGTGAAGAAGGGAAAAAAACTTAAGGGGAAGCAACGGTGAAACGCAATGCTTTTCACGACGTCATTCGTCGTCGGTTTTTATCAAATATCTTTTGAAAAACGTATCACTCTACCACTTATGAGTATTTATCAGAAGCGTCGTTTTTTTTCGTACCCTTCGATCACCGGATTAAGTCGCAATGATCAATGAATCTCATAATACCAAAATAAAAAGCATAAGCTAACGTCTTAAATTCTTTAATTCGAAATATCAACGCGACAAAGACGAAATATCCAAATTTACGAACTTCCTATTCACGCAGCCGATTTGAATAAGTTTTTCAACGATCGTTTAATTTTTAACGAAATCATAATTTCGTTCGGCAAAATAATATCATCAGGATAAACGTCGTTAGGAAAACGCGGCTACGTTCGCGCGAATCTCACGGAAACTCATTTCCTACGCGTCGTATTTCGAGGATTAATGCTAATGCTCGTTGTTAGACTAATGTTTATTAAAATCTCACCCAGATAACGTTACAAAACTTTCTGTTTAGCCAGAAGAGCCGTTAAGGCGATAACAACTTGCAAATTGTCTAATCAATTTAACGAAGGGGAAGGATTCGGCACGATTGTTATTACGTAACTATTATTATATCAACGCGTAACCGTGTTCCGTTATAAACTATCGCATCGAACGGATTATCGTCCGACCTTTTTTACAGACTACGTTAACATATTCCGCATAATTGCCGCTATTCAAATTTTAATGATATAATTCACGTAATAATTTCGATATTTCTCGTATCATTACGTACACTGAAAGGTCCAGAATGACGAATGAATTTCGAATTATCTCGACTAATCTCGCGTTGTTATTATAAATCTTCTAGGCTTCTATTATATTCTATTATATGCTATCTATATATATGGAAATAACATGCACGATATAAAAGATAATTTTCAAAGTCGATTTAGAGAACGCAAAAGCTCCTGTTCCAACGAAATGAATTCTTCACCGAGAAAGAGGGAAACTTTGAACGATGATCGCGCTTTCTCCTATCTCTTCCTTTTACTTTAGGAAAACTTTCGTTGGACGATGCGATCGATCGTCTTTCGCCTAACCGTGGACTCCAGCTGGGGTAGACTTTAAGAAACACTTCCAAGAAACTGGGTCCCTTCTCTGGCTTCGCGAGCTATCGACGAGCTCCGTCGTGGCAACGCGCTGATAAAGATTTCCTTCGTGCAATTATGCAAGAGTTTATGAATCGCGCGTCGTTTTATGGTTTCTTGGTAAAGCGGGAACAAATCCCACGAAATTCGATACTGATTTGATTTACGACGTTAAAAATACGAAGAAAGCGTTCAAATAACGCTTGCAAAGGAGTTACTTCGGATAGGTTGAAACTTTGAAAGGTTTAAAGGGTTTAAGAACTTTCGCGTAGAGCTCCTGTAAAAATCGACGACTTCGACGTGAATCGATAAAATATATTTACGCGATTGGCAATATTTAGCTCGAGATTCTTATAGAATTAAATTCACTTTCTAAAGTAAATAGAAATAAATTTAAGTCGAACTAAAATATTATCGTAATTTACCACGATTCATCGAAAAGCCGCTTACCGAGGTTCGACATATTTATCTGGAAGTTAAAAAAAAACCTTCCTCCGAGAGGGTCACGATACACGCGCACGCTAGAGCGCTTCGATTCCGCTCCAGTTTCGCATTATTCCTCGCGTGGGCATCCGTACGCGCGCGTACCACCTGCGCAGCATCTCGCTCCTTCCAGCTTCTACGTTAATCGATTCTATTTGAAAAAGTCTAATTCATTTCGAAGCGTTAAATATAGTTGAAATTAAACGTCGAAATTTTCTTGAAATAATCGTTGAAGATCGTTGGAAGCTCGTCCTGCGTGGAGAGAGGAAGAAAGGAAGCGAGACATCGCAGAGGAGGCTCTGTTGCCAGGCGAGCGCATCAATGAAATACTCGAGGCGTCGCGTAAAACGCGGTGGTTGTACGCGCGCGCGCGCGCGCGCACACACACACACACACACACACACACACACACACACACACACACACGCACGCAAAGACGCGCGTCGCGATGCCACCGAGTTGCGGAGCGACGCACCGCCGGTAGGCATTCCACGGCCGAATGGCGCCGACACCGCGAGGAGCGCAAAAAGGACGAAATGGAGTTTCGCTTACGCCGATGCCGATGCTGCCGCTGCCAGGATTCGCACGATTTATATCCGGATGCGTACGATCCACGAGGAGGGTTCAACGATGTTCGTCGACCTTCCAGCGTAATTTCGACGAGTAATTTGCATTCGGCTACCGAGACAATGATTTTTCACGAAGCGCCGCTTCTTACGGATCGAGCGCGAGCTCTCTTGTCCGAATATTCGTATCAGTCGCCTCTCGTCGCTCTAAATTCGTATCTACATTTTACAGCGTTTTTTCTTCGCCCTTCGCGAGGACGTTCTTGTCTACATCGTTCGATGTTAAAATCGCAACGACGTTCGAACGATTTTCCTTCGTAGCTCGGTTTCACTCCGTTGTTTCGAAGATATTTCCTGCTGGATTTAACCGAGTGGAACGTAATAAAATCTATTCCGCGTCGTATTGCTCGTCGGTGTGTGGAACGTCAGTGCTATCCAACGCGGAGATCGTTCCGACAACCTGTTGGATAGCCAGAGAAGACGCGACAATGATAGCCTCGGGAAATACGTGCGTATGGAAGGCGATTTCTTGCGAAGAAAGACGAGACGAACGGACATAATTATGCCAAGGGCTGTTTTAATTTATTCTTCGTACCGTGGCGTAAGCGATTCGATACGATGCGACGAAAGGACAAGGGCAAGGGGCGAAGAGGGAAAGGTAGAGGCAGCCAGACAGAGGGAATAACGAATAACGCGGATGAATCGGCGTCGAGAGACATCGAAAGCCACGCTATCTCGCGATTTGCGGTTCCGTGAGTCACGTTATAACCTCGAGAAGAAACGAATGAAGCGATGAACCGACGAATGCTCGCCCTTTTCTCTTCCTCTACCCCCCCCCCCCCCCCCCCCCCCCCCCC
>JAITYT010000478.1:104086-119165 GCA_025433975.1 Liostenogaster flavolineata
CACCATGATGAACGTTTCATAAATTATCACAGGAAGCAGAAATACGGAGCCTGATATTACAAAATTCTATTCGTAAAGGTGTAAATATAGATCACGTCTTACCGACGGCGACCGACCGAAAAAGGCGTCGAGCGCGAGACTCGCGGTCAAGTATTCGCGCCAAGACTGGTTATCGCAGGCATGGCAAGGGGTTAAACATCGAGACCCATCGCTGTAGGTTGATATTCGCATGGGAAGAAATTGCACGCTGTAAAAGCCCCTCGTCTAAATGGGAGTAACGCACCAATAACGCTTTGTAACGTATCCCATTTCGAACAAACGGCGCTTTCAACGGCAGAGGGTTAAGGATAGGGAAAGCTTTTTCGAAACGTAAAAAGCGAAAAAATCGATGCGGGCGCACACAGGGGTGGAAAGAGGGAAGCGAACGGAAGTAATCGAAAGGCCGATAAGTGGATGCTTTTTCCAGGACACGGGGATGCTCGCCTAACGGGATTACAAGCGTGTGGGGAAAAGGGCGCGACTCCACCGTGTCGAACGTAAGCGGGAAAAGACGGGGGAAATCGCGAATTTCGCGCTACGCGTACGAGACCCATCTTCTACGGGTCCCATTGATTCCCATTGATACCCATCGTTGTCGAACGACCAAAGAAAAATCCGTATCGTTTTAACCCCTTGGTTGGGCTAAGCGGCTTTAGCCGCGGATTGCTGTCGCTATCGTGGTGGGGAGAGCGGCTATAGCCTCGCGTCGTGAATTTTCTCTCATTTTGGTGGGATAAGTGTCTGTAGCCGCGGTTTTGGTCCTATTTATATTCCGTGTTTTAAAATATATCGCGCGCAGTTAAATTATTGATATATATATATGTAAATAATAGTGATCTATGTGTAAATAAATGTACGTATGTACATATTAAAAAATCTGAAAGAGATTTCATAAAAAAACACGATAATTTTTCAAAAATAGAAGGTATGGAAGATGCAAACATTTTTATTTGTTTAAATAATTACTGTAAATATTTTTTCTTTTGACAATTAAAAAATAAAAAACCAAAATAATTTTGTTATGTTTTTCTATTATATATTATTAAACTAACGTATTGATCTAAAATTTCAAATTGATATCCAAAGAATAGTTAGAAAAGTTAACAAAAGGTAAAAAATAATTTTTGTAATTTTAACAGAATAAATTCGACGTTGTGTTTTTAGAAGCACGAGGAAACATAAAAATAACTTTTTAAATCATTAAAATCTGTTAATCTCGTTAATCCTGTAAATCCAGACGACGTGTCTCGAGGAAAGCGGCGGCGGTGCGTTTGGGAGTGAGAAAAAGCGTAACACGAAACTCTCGCGTTCTTCCGATTCCTTCGCTCTTCCGCTTCCCTTTCCAAGCAAAGCTCGAGCTTTGCGTCGCCATCGTCGAGCGACCAGGACGCGCCGACGTTTTTTCCGCTTGACTTTCGTGCCGCGCGCAAAAGGCGCCTTTGCCATGTTTTACCTTTCCGTTAATTTAACGTCGTGGCTATTACCCCGTGCCTCTTTATAGCGGTGCTCCCTTCACACCGTCGATAACGCGGCTCCCAACGCTGCTCTAGCTTTCAGTTTTACTCCTTTTTCCATTTTACTCTCCGATCGAGATCGAGATCGCTCCCCGTTGTGAAAATTCCATTCCGAAGCCGATCACCGCTCCTCGTTTCGTCATTCCGTTGCATCGAACTTTGTAATGCATGAAATTTCCGATTTTTCCTAGCCACGTATAAACACGTTTGCGCTCTAAATGGTCCGTGGGGTTGCGCGTGTTCACAATAAATCGTTTATATTACCCTTCGGTACAACCGAGATAAAGAAATATACGTAGAATGATAAGTTTACAGTTAATCGAGACGTCACACGGACGTTGCCCACGCACAAACAAACTCGCACGCTTCGTTCGTGTAGAATACCGCGCATCGCGATCGTAACCTAATTCTTTTATTATACCGTGGTTTTTTTTTTCTATCGTACGCAGTTGAACTTTTCCGAAGAAATGTCTCGCTCCCGAACTCGGTTACCGTTATCGATCAAGAGCCACGACGAGTCAACGCGAAGAATAATTCGTTTAATTTTTCGATTACTAGAAGAAACCAACCGCGTCTATTTTAGCTGCGATGCAACGGTCGCCGGGTCGAACAACAACTGAAATACACGGGAGAAAGAAGCCAGTAGTAGTCGACGAATCGCGATTTCGGAGACCGTTTCCGCTTCTTTCTCTCTTCGTCGAGCTGACTCTAACTCGGAGAGTCAGAGGAGCGTGAAAACGATCCGCTGGTGTCTCGTTGCTCGACCTTCTCTTCTGGAAGATCGCACGTCGAAACGGTGATACGCGCACGGACCATGACTGGCAGGCGGTAGAATTCGCGTTAGCTTCGGGCGTCGAGCCGGACAAATGGGAAAGACTCCGCCCACGTCTCGATCATTCCTAGGAGAGAGAAAAACGGTGGCGGAGGGTTCGACGGAGCCGCAGCCGGTAAGAGGAGGCGCGCGTGCTCGCGGAAAAGCACGGGGAATCACTTGGCCAAGGGCAGCGGCGTATGGGGGACCTAAAAGGTCACGGTCCATTGGCCATCGGTCAAAACAAAGGGTCCGAACGTAAGGTCCATCCTTCCCTACGACTCCTTTAGCTTCTCTTTAGCGACTAAAGAGTCGCGTTTTCAGCTGCGCCGTGTCTCCGGAAAGTTCGATTGCCACGTCTGAATTGTTCTGGAGTTCGCGATACACGCGCACACTGTCGCATCGATCCGGTCTTTCGTTTCTGGCAGCTGCTCAAGCTAGAGACTGTTTTGCTTGTGTTAAACGTTGCCTCGAACTTGGCCGGAGGTATTCGTGGAATATCTAAATAATGCATTTTGAGAGGGGAGAGAGTGGTCGGAGTTAAACCGATCGTACGAAAGTGCACGGAAACGCTGCATCAGGAGGATGCATCTACGGACGGATCTGGGAAAGCTTCCAAACTTTTTAAACCGCTTCGGCCTTTAAATTCGAATTGCGCGTGCGAAGTATTGTCCATGAATGTCGATGAAACGTGGTGCTGGGAATATATTATTTTAAAACTGATCGCGAGTATCGGCTGTTCAAAATGAACGGCACTACCGGCACAGAATGGCACTCGACGAAGCTTAAAAATCCGATGACGCGTCATCGGCCATTGGCGTCCATCGTCGATAAATGTCGAAGTCGACTTCGCGAGAGTTCGTCGCCACCCGCCTGCGCGCGCGATCACAGCCAGCCAAACAAACGAACCAGCGAACGATCTAATTACATCGACGTAACAGGCGTCGCGTCTGCCGATGATCCATCGTAAATGAAATTTTCTTACGCGGCGGACGAGTCGCAACGAGACTGTAGGTCTAATGCCGTTTCATCTTTCATCGTTTTTTACGGACGTCCTTTTTCGACGTTTTTTGATTCTAATTCTAATTCTACGAGAAAGCGATCGTCCATGCTATTCGTTTTCCAAAATTATATCACTTCGTTCGCCTTGTACACGCGCTTATCCCCTTGTAACCGGACGATGATTTTCTATCGTTCAAAAATCGTAGGTAACAAATTTCTAGCGCATTGTCGTTGGTCGTGCGTTAAAATTACACGCGCGATACGCGAACAAATATGTTAGCTGCGTAAAATTAATAACTCGACGTTCAACGCAACCTGGCATTAGTAGCAAATTAGTAGTAAAATAATACGTTAATTACGTAGCAACGAATATCAATAATAATTAACGATAATAATAACGTCATCACGATCTCTAGTCGAGCCTGTCAAACCCGTTTGATAAATCCGATGAAAAAATTTCGAACCGAAATTCGCAAGGTGTCCTTTAGCGCGTCATATAATCGCCCGTTCCACTGGAATCATAATTTCGTTGCAATAACATTTTACGTCACGGTCATCGACCGTGGTGTCTCGCCTTGCAGACAGGAGAATTACTCGATATCTCTGCCGATGAAGCTCATCGCAATTTGACGCGTTGCCAGCGAACGAAGTTTCACGACCGTCGTGTCGAGCGATGAACAGTTCAATGATTTAGTTACGCATTATCACATTGGCAGATAATTACGACGAAACCGCACCCTTGAAATTTTGCATGACAGCGATTGACATCGAAACAGGCGTGCTCGTGGCGCCGTGCTCTTCGATAAAATAAATAACATTCTACAGCGACGACGGAAACCATTGTCGCGCACTCGTCGGTTAATTTCGCGCGTGCTACAAATTAGTTTCCTCGTTTCCAGTCGGTTGAAGGTTAATTAAAAGTCGCGTACGACTGGACAACGCGCTCGTTCGCAGAGAAATGCAGCCAAATGAAGTTAGTAGAGAAACGGTAGCATCGACCACCATTACCATTATATTAGGTTGGGGAAAAAGTATTGCGCGTTTTACCAATAAATTCCACACACATTTTTCTTACGTTTGAATGAACTTTATTTTCTTCGATTTTTCTCATAATTTCATCAACATTTTCCACAATTAGTCGACCAAAGCGGGAGGCACCTTTAACATCAAAATTTCCGGGCTGTCGATTTTGATAGAATACTATGACCGTAAACAGCACAAATTTTTTCATAAGCCTGAGTCGCGTTATCACCTTGATAGAAGTGATATTGTAAAATGTTTCGAATTTTCTCAGTGATTTCACTCATGTTTAAATCGTTATTTCTATTTTTCGTTATTATCAAATTGCATATGACGAATATGCAAACAAAATTTAGTGTTTTACGAAAATGTATAAGATTATAAATATTCTCTTCGCCTACTCACATTGGTCGTAAAGAAGCAAATCATGCCGGCGCCCAGGCTTTAAGCGGTCGATACGGTGCCGGCGCTCAAATTTTAAATGTCTCGGATGCTACCGGCGTACAATGTGTTAAGATCGGACCTAAACTCCATCCGGTCAAAAAGACAGTGTATTTATCGTTCATCTCTGCCTGTCGATGCATCCTTACTGCCTAGCGTGGAAGACGTCCTTCGAAAGGCAAAACGTTACGTTACGTCCGCGTTAAATCCAATATCGACTGCAACTTCGCCGACCAACAATGTTGCCGTCGGTTCGTTCCGCGATGTTCTTGTTTCGTTAGCTAGTCGAAGTTTCCGTTAAAACTGATAGAGCCACATGATAGCTTTATCGACAACGCGAATAGACGAAGCGTAATGAGAAAACTAGTTGCTTCGTATTTCTCGTTCGTTAGACTTTAAACGAAAAACAAGCTGTCCGGACGACACGGGCTTGTCTTACTCGAAAAAGCACCCTCCCTCCTCCTTTGTCGTTGTTCTTATCGCCAACGACGTTGTCATTTTGATAACAAATCAATTATAAAAACTCATATGAAAACTCATCTCGTTTTATTTTATTTTTGTTATTGGAAAGCACTTGCACAGACAAAAAATGGCATCCGTTAACAATAATAAATATCAACGATTAACGTTTCTACTTTGAATTTTTGAATTCGATATTTGAAAAATATTTATTTATCGTCGTCGACGAAAGCTGCATCTTTATCGCATTTATGCAGTCGCAACTCGAACGAGATACGTCGTCCTTCGCGTTTCTCTAAACTTTTCCAAACGACGATATATCGTCGTCTGGCACTAAAAGGGTTAATACAGGCAAGATAAAGAAAAAAACTCATAAAGAACGAGCGTTGACGAAGTATTAACAGATTTTAACGGGTTCCATAACTTTCGAGGTGCACATTTTTATTGGAACTTTTACCAGTTTGTCAAATTGCCGAACCGTATTACGTATGACAATCTTAAAAAAAAATCTAATTCTTAACCTCCTGTATTACATTCTTGCTGATTATACTAGCACATTATTTGGACTAGTTTAAAATTATGTTTGTAAAATTGCCAAGCGTGTCACGTACGTCGTTCTGGAAAAAGAAAATATTATTCTGAAGGATCGCGTTTAACTTATTTCGTCTTTCTCGAAAAAGACTCCTGCATTTACGTTCCTCGCGATTATTCGATGACGATTCCACCGTTGGTCGAGATAGTCGTCGAGCTCTCTCTTCCATAACAACAAGGTCGCCCGTCCTTGTGTCTCAGTGTACGTAGCTAATTAGAAAGTCGCGCGTTTCGAGGGACTCGGAACGACCTCGCCATTCTTTGGATCATCTCTCTTGTTATCGAAAAAAACAAAGTTATAAATGTTCCCCTTGCTTTTCCATCGCTGATTTTATTGGAAAGGTATTCGTTTAAATCGCTCTCAATAATTGACGAATTCTTCGAGCAGAATCGCAGACGATAAAAGTCTGCCTTCGAACATCGAACTTTCAAATTGGATTTGACCACGATTTGTGCGAGCGTAGGAAGTCAAACGCGCCAAGAAAATCAAAGAAGAGCAAATATTTGTTCGCTTAAATGGCGACGCAAATAAGACGATCGTTCGCTTTCTGGAAACCGTTTCTTAAAACGGTGCGTGCTTAAAACAAAGCTCGCAAAATATCGTTACTCTCGCAAATTACGCGTCACGTCACATCGAGACAGTCAAGATCGTATACTTGATCGAAATTTAAACGTTTTAACGAAAGATTCATGCGTTTTTTTAACGGCCAGGTCCGACTAATCGACCGCTGGTACCTTTAACCTTAACCCCTTGGTTGGGCTAAGCGGCTTTAGCCGCGGACCGCTGTCGCTCTCATGGTGAGTTAAAAAAGTTAAAAAAAGGTAAAAGAAAATGCTTTTTAATTTTAACAACATAAGTTCACCGTTGTGTCTTTAGAAGCACAAGAAAACATAAGAATAACTTTTTTCGGTGGATTGGCTCCCCACCAGAAAGATGAAGAAAAATAGGTCCCCAACTAAGTGGTTAAAGAAAGGTTAAGGGAGAAACGAAGGCGCTTTAAAGCGGGAAAAAAGAAAAAAAGAGTGGCATTGAAATCGCGAGAGGCTGAGCGCAGTGCGTGAAAGCTCGCGAATTACGCGTCGCGTCACATCGAAACAATCGAGATCTTGTGCTTGGTCAGAACTTAAACGAGCTTCGTTGTACCTCGATTTCGTACACGGTTAGGGGAGAAACGAAGGCGCGCTATGGTGAAAAGAGAAAAAAAATGAGTCGGAGAAACGCATCGAGGATCAGCTGGAGACATTGAGATCGCGGGAGGCTGAGCGTAGTGCGCGTGGCACGTAGCCGGTGGTATCGCGAGCCAATCAATTTGTGTTAAAAGCTCCGAGCCGTGGGATCGAAACGCTCGTCCGCCGGCGTTTTCGCGCATCGATGCATCTGAATCGTACGCGTACACGTGCGATGCAAATATTTTATGTCATCGGGATGTCACGATCCCGATGAAACCTCTTACTGTTGTTAATAGCGACGGAGACGTCGTCAACAAGGTCAGTGAGGTATCGATTACGAGACCCTTACTGTGAAAAAGGTAGTTGCGAAGAATCGGACAAATGCGTGAAATTTAGGATTTCATAGTCGTTCGCACCACGCTCTTGCTAGTGCCAATAACGACGGTGATGTTGTCAGCGATAAGGAATGTTTTCAAGGAGGTTGAACGAGAGCTTCTACGGTTACGATGAAAGAAACGCGTTTCTTAGAGTAAAAGCACACATCCGTGTATGTAGAAAGTTGAAATCGGACGGAGTAGAAACGGAAATGAAGACTATCGCGGCATCGGTCGACTAAGCGGCAGAACGAGGTCGACGGGCAATAAAGATTTATTTATTTAAACATGCATTACTTGCAAGTTAGAACCTCTTACATGTTGTACGATGTCGGGTTTTGATTGTTCACTCGTTCGTTCGTTCGTTCGTCTGGTTGTTCACCCACCCATTCGGTTCCCCCTCACCTTCATCTTTGATTCAACGAGGGTACCGGACGTTCGTAGCTGCTGTTCACCTATCGTGCATCTACTATGCATCCTGTGCAACCTTCTCGAGGTTAGTTCAGTGCATCTTTTTCCTGATTCTTCCGTTCCTTCGATCCCTTATTCCAGACCTGTCCGAAGTGGAATAACGGACGTCGAGAGCGTCGCGACGCCATTTTGGCTTCGATCGGTAAGACTCGTTTCACTGGACGATTTATACGTCCACGCCGCGACCGAGGGAGACGGAGTAGATGCCATTGAAAGGGATAAAGATAGAGCCGGTACGAGTGTGGTTTACCGTTATCGCGAACACGATTTCTGTGGTAATAGCGATCGTAAAAGGAGCTCCGTTGCCTCTTAAAACGAAGAACCCGCCCTACGAAGAGAAAACACCTAGAAAATTCGATACTTCCGCGCTACGTTATTCGCGAGGTGGAGGATCACTTTTATCGCGTCGTTTCTCGATCGGTAGAATTCGAAGTGATTTTTAAGTTGTCTCCAGTTGCCGATTAAATTCTTTCTGCCGAAACCGCCGTAAAAACAACCACTTAGAAAGCAATATAATTAAACACTACGAGTAAAAAAATGAAAATATGAGATATATATTTATAGAAAGTTGTTATTATTCAATAATACTTTAGTACACTACTTCAATATTCTACGAATACTCAAGTTTTTTATCGTCTTTTAGTTCTATAAACGTACGAAGCATTAGAATAATCGCTGTTATTCTGACGATGCTAATATCATGAAAGAAGGCTATTAACAATTATTCGGATAGAACGTTTCCCTTTAACATTTTTGAAAAGTCTATCCAGAGCATTTGCGTGGAAACGCAGCGCTTCATCGCGAGGAGAAAACTCGTTCCTTTTTTTACATTTGACTTGGACGAAAGCGTTTCACAACGCGAGATGGAGCACCGCTCCGAAAACTCGCGTTTCATTGGCCAGGACTCAATTGCGCTCTACGACTGGAGGCAAAAACTTGCGGATTTTCGCGACTCTTCACCGTGGACCCGCGCCACGAAATTTTCAATCAAGCGTTTCGGTCGTTCGAGCTTTCGATTCTTTCGAATAATTTGTGTGACTCGTAATCGTCCGATAGCCTTCGAACGACAATCTTTCGATTTACGAACGAATCGATTTACCTTCGGTAACAATTGGAAGCGTTTTAACACGAGAGTGATCGCTGGATTTTCACGAAAGTTTCACGCGACCCAAGTTCTTCTCCATTTCCTCGAGCCGACTGCTATCCAATTCGTCTAAATCCTAAAGCGTTCACCGTTCGTTCGTTCGTTCGTTCGGTCTGGGTTCGGTCTTTCGCTTAACATTTTCTATCCTTTCAACATCGAAGCCTACATTACGAAGAAAATCCTTCTCGGAAGAGTAATTTTAAGGACATTTCGATTTTCGGTTCAGGAAATCTTAAGATTCGTGAATGGCTCCTACTAGTGGTTTTCCCCGTTATGAACGTCCTTCGAAACAGAGAACAGCCGGAGTACAAAGACGAGTCGAGACGATTCTCTGTCGCCTCTTCCTGTCCCTCTCTGTCCCGTCTCTTGTACAATCCTCCTTCATCTCCTCTTCTTGCTCTGCTCTCTCTCGTCCTATCTTTTTCTCCGGATGGTAATCGGAAGGTCGTCGTTAATCCCAAGAATCGTAGAAAGAAAAGAGGTTCGAGGAGTAATTAAAGTGCAGACGAGTCTAATGCTGCATTCGTGCAAGAGGGGATGGGAAACGAGGAGGCGGCCAGAAGAGGGGAGGGGGAGAGCAGGAGGTAAGAGCAAAAGCTTGCGCCGAGCTTTTGTTTCGACGAATATTTTATACGAGACCGCGGTGGAGCAGCAGCCTTTGCTCTCTCTCTCTCTCTCTCTCTCTCTCGCTCATTTTCATCGTCCCTCTCCGTCTGGCGCCTCTTCGATTCTCCTCGGTCTCGGTTGAATTTATCATTTACCGTCGAGAGGTTAAGTAATATGAAGCGCGTAGACAACGACTCGCGTTAGCGTTTCCGTAAAGCGACTGCGAGTGTACACAGCTTTCACGCGCGTACGTCGACGATTTACCATCGCGTTTACTCGCGTATTTGCGTACGCGCACGTGCACCCGAGAACACGAAAAAGGAACGCCGAGTAAAGAGACGCTGGAGACGACTCGAAAGTTTAGCTACGCGTTGCTAATTCGTTTGACACCGCCAAGTACGATTACCGCTGGCCTTCCTCTTTCATCACGAAAGAGAAAAACGTCTCCTTCTGGGTACTCGCTGCCACTGCTAACGAACTCATTTCTTAACGGCAGAATCGTTACTTATGGATTGTTCGCGCGACCAAGAACGGCCAGAACAGATTCATTCGAATTTATTCGACGGATCGCTCGATCTTCGATTCGCATTTGACTGAACGTTCGAGGTATCTCGAGTCCGCCCGTCGAGCCACGGATATCCTTCTCGTGACTCTGTCGAATAAAGATCGATGCTGTCAACCTCCAAGCTGAAACGCGAATGAGAAGCGTCAAACCGTCTTGTGCGATTGACATTATCCGTGCTTCTGTCGATGTTTACTAAACAAAAAAAGTGTACGTAATAACTCTGGATTTGAATATATCAATAATAAACTTATTTGTTTACATTTCAATAATCATTTTGTTGCTATTTTGTTACATTTACTTTTGTTACATTTTTTTATATTTAAGAAAAAAATTCGACCCATAGAGGATTAAAATGGGAATAATCGAGATCACTGTCACGATTCTTTTACGTTTTTCGATACCTTCGTCTATCCGAACAAAAAGCACTGGAAACGGCGGATAAACTCGAGCCACGGCTATGCGAATTAAATCCTACGATCCAAAATAGCCGATGTCTCTCGGATAATATCCACCGTGGAAAGCGAGCGAAAGAAGCGAAAAATACAGACATCGCGATCGAATTTAAAGCAATCGCTGCTTTTACGATCGATCCTGACTTCTTTTCCCTGTTTTCACTCGGCATACCAGCGACGTTCGAACCAACTCGCGTCCCTTCCACCTCCTTCCAGTCTGGGTCTCCGATCGTTCACGCCCGTCGAAAGGAAAACCATCGATTACGTCGGCGAAACGATTAAACCGTATTTGATCCGTGACTCTCGCGATATTTTCGCGTGCGAGGCGTGGCTCGCGTCCAAAAGGAAATAAACGGAAGAGGAAGGAACGAAAGGAATGTAACGCGCAAGAAAATTGCGGAGCGACTCCGCCGGTGGTGGCGGTTGCCTGGCTGCTCGCGGCGCATCGATCTTTACAAGATATAAATCGAACTCCATCGACGTTCGTTCCGTATTCAATTACCCTCTGCCTCGTCTGGCATCCGCCTCCTCGCGGTGAATTCATTATCGACGAAGAGGGATTCGCGCCATCCTGCAAGAGCTGCCAAAACGCATCCGCATAAAGGCTTACGACGCGCTTACGTCGCGTCGCGCCAAGATCGCGCGATACGCGATGCCACTGACGTTAATTGCTTCGATGATGAATGAAGAGCGTGCCGTTTGATCGGACCGAGAGTCTCCTCTCCTCTCCTCTCCTCGCCCCTCCTCCTCACTCCAAGAGAAATAACTCGCTCGCGATCGTCGCGCCCTGCGCCAATAAACTTAATTTGAGCGTTCGCGCGATTTTAGGCCGACTTCGGTCCTGGCTTTGGTCGACGAGACGATTCGTAAGAGGTTGTGCGATATGAAATGTCGTACAGGATGACCAATGGGGATGTGTTGAAAATTACGCCGTACAACCTCAAAACATCGCAGAGCTGATAAACAGTATTAAAAAACGCAGTCGCAGCATGTATTTCAAAGTTTTTGCGAGCGATGGCAGTCCTGTGTTGATTCCAATGGACAACACTTTGAAAACATATACGACTAATTCGTATGCGCGAGCAAAAATTTTCTTTCTTTTTATATTGTGTATTTCAATCGTTAAATTATTATATTTCTGTCAATGCACCGACACTCGCGAGACGCGAAAGTCCATCGAGGATCAACGCGGTTGACGGGTTAAATGGAACGCAACGGATCGATGGGTGTTCGAACAACACCACGTCGATGCCCACTTAATCTGGATGATAAGCGCGGAGACCAATAACGATCTTTCGATCAATCGTGTTCAAAGCAAAACGTGACTGGAATTTATCCACTTGCCTCGGTGGACTCGCGATTAAACGAATAAAAGCTTTGTTTCGTTCGACGTCGCTCTAACGACTCGAAATTCTACGGACGATTCGCAACGTCCAAATCGCGCTGTCTCCGAAACGAACGGGATTAACTCGCTCGACTCTCGCCTTAAACACGACGATCGTTTTGATCCGAGTTCGAAAATAAAGGAGAAGCTCGAGAAAGACGAGAGAGAGAGAGAGAAGGAGGAAGAATCTCAAGGATGGATCACCCACTCGAGCCAGGCCATTAAAATCCCCCAGAAGTCATTCTACCGCGCGTCGATGCGAGTGGAACGACGAAAACCGATCGAATCGCTACCTCGTGTTGCACAGGACGCGCCAAACTCGCACTTATCATCGACGACGATAAATAAAATTTGGCTGGCACTTCGGATTCAGCGAATCGTTCTTCTTCGTTCGCGGCGCATAAATATCGACTGGACGTGACCCCCACAAAACTGCAAATAAAGAAGAGAAGCGAAAGGAAGGTTCGGAGCGAGATGCATTTTTCGTCGAAGAAGAGCCGCAAGCGAGGCGCGCCTAATTGATTTCTCGCATTAATGACCGGCGAAATGTACGAGAGAGAAGGGCGCGCGATCGAACACGCAGGCGCGCGCAACAGATTCGATTCGCTTTCTTGCATAACTCGATGGAGCGTCGGAAAGTCCGCGATCCGTTTATGGAGACAAAAATACAACGATCTTTGTAACGATGATATACTCACAGTTGACGCGTAGGATAAGTCAAAAGTTAAGTTAGAAGTAAGATTAGCGTGAGTTTGAATGAAAGGAATACCGCAAGAAGCGGTAGGAGAAAGTTGTGAAAGATACCAGCAACCCTTACGGAAGCGAAAAATAAAAACTACCACTACTACGGTTGCAGGTTTACGAGCCCCCCTTGTCGCTGGTTTAAACCCTGATGAAAATTGACGTTGACTCCAAGTCCTTAGATCGCTTGAAAATTATAGCAAATACGAGCGTAACGTGATAAGAAAATGGGGAACGAAGCGGAACGGAGTCCTGGCATCCACGCGGAACGCGCCATCCAATCGATGTTTCGGTAAATATTTGACGCCGCCGCGCTTTACAGGGCGCTGTGTCTCTCTTTTCGGTATTAATTCCAAACGAGCGAAATTGCAGTAGGAAGGGTAAAATCGGATTACGTTTAATTCGTCAAATTTGTAGTGGTTGGCTGTAACGCGACGTCACGTAGACAGAACGCCCATATTGGACGCGGTAGGAACGTAGAATCGTTACGAAGAACTGCGCGTAAAAGTTATTCGGAAAGCGATACGAACTCTCTTGGCAACCCCAATGGACGTAAGGCGTAGCAAAAGCCTCCCGTTCGACTTTATCCGATGAAAATCGAAGTTAAATTTGTGAGAATCAGCGCCAAACGTAAGTTCGGAACGCCCGTGAACGCGTTAAAGTCTGCCTTCGCGTGACAGCGCGCGCGCGTTGAATTGCTCGCGGGACTACCGATCGTTCAGTGACGTAATCCATGCGGCGACGCGATCGCAGATTTATCGGGAGATTCGGTTCGGACCCGGTCTCCAATGGTGGAGCCGATTCGCGAGGAACGACGACAAAAACGACGAGCAGAAGTAGGGAGGAGGATCGCGTGCGCGTACCAGCGTGCCGCTCTCTCGATGTGTACCTTTATAACGTACGAAGGTAACGCGATTCGCGAAGTATAGGCACCACCACCCTTGGACTCAAGGAATGCCCAGTGGTATAGTTTATGCATTGACCACATTCCTCTCCCATGCCTTGAACGCTCCTCTTCCTCCGTCTCTTTCATTTAACACACCTACGTCTCTCGCCTCCCCTCCCACCCTCGGACCCTCCACCACGCGGGGCCCCATCGTTCGTTCCTATAGTTTCGATTTAGAGAGCCAAGACGCCGTATCCCGGACGACCTCCGCCTCCTTTTCCTCCCTCCTCCTCCTCCTCCTCCTCCGCCGTCTTCTCATACTTCTTCTTCTCCTCCTCCTCCTCCTCTTCCTCGTCTTCGTGCTCTTCAACTTCCTTCGTTGTACGCAGAAAGGGAACAAAAGGTACGTCCAGGCGAGTACTTCGCCGCGGTACGACACGGAACGCGCTGTGCTTGGAATTCGTCCGCATTCCGGCCAAAAATCTCGAACCCGACCTCGACTTTTGCCGAGACGAAGACGGATTCGAGTGTAAACTTTTCTTCGAGCTTCGAAACGTATCTTCGAGCTAGACTAAACCGTAGGGTCGCCTCTAGCCTGTAACGATTACGCGGTACGCTAGGCGAGAAGCTACTAGTTGACGTCATTTCCGCGCATTGTCGATGTAATTCTTCCCAACGGGACTCCATCATTTTAGGGAAAGAGGAACGTTTTAATTTTCTTTACGCCGTACGTAAGAGTCGTCCGTTATTTGAGCCATTTATTTTGAAAGTGACCTAAAAAAAACTAAAAAAAAATGATAACAAAACGATGTGTAAATTCATACGCTATCTCAAAAATCTCTAATTGCCGAATTCCGACGAAGGATTCGCCATGGAATCGCTAGTCGGTTGGATTTACGTTGGGAACGTGGGTGATACGATTGTTTATCGGATGAGATCACAGATCGATGAGAACGATTTATCGAGCGATTATCGTATCATCGTATTATTATTGGACGAACGGGCGCCGCATTCATCGTTCCGTGAAATCGTGCTGAACGGATGACCGCCTTGCGCAATGCCAACGCGACGAAGCCAACCGACAAAGAGAACGCGCTTTTACGCCCCTATGTGCTATCTTGCCTCGTCACTCGCTTCAAATCGTCACTGCTACAAATTTTTGCGAATCGAATCGAGCTTTTTTACGATTCTTCCCCCTTCGATCGCGATGTCGTTCTCTACGGGCGAAAAATATATCGACGAAGGGGCTCGTTGATAACAACGTCCGATTTTTCCACTTTGATGCGCTTCGCGTGACCACGATAACCTCGTTCGAATCCCGAACAACACGATAAAATACGATTAAAGGGATTAAATGTTGTATAAAGATCGGTCGTGAAAAAAGATGTCTTATTTCTTTCTTTTTTTTT
>JAITYT010000478.1:161676-172112 GCA_025433975.1 Liostenogaster flavolineata
GTTTCTAGAGAAAACTTGTCAATTTTATTATCATATATACGAAAGAGAAATATAATAATTTAACGATTGAAATATACGATATAAAGAAAAAGTTTGCTCGCGCATACGAATCAGTGGTATATGTTTTCGAAGTGTTGTCCATTGGAATCAACACAGAACTGCGATCGTTTGCAAAAACTTTGAAATACATTATCTAACATAGATGTAGGAGGTCACCCTGTACAATTCGAAACCGTGTAAGTGGAAATTCAGATTTAGTACAAAATCAGAGATCACGGTTGATGATTTTTCCTAAGAACACTTAAGAACGTATCTATAGTATATCCAGAATTGTTATTATTAGCAGAATGGCTTAAAACGTTCAACTGTACGGAATCGTGTGAAGTTGGTGGAAGATTTGTGTAAGATAAGATCGCAACCGACAAATAAACATACGTAGGCGCATACGTTACATCGTCTCTTGCTCAGGACCTAAAACATTAATTCGATATTGACCCGAGATTTGGAAGTCTCCGGCGCTTACAAGCTGTGTAATCTCTATGTACGCGTGCATGTAGAGGTAACCGAACGAAGCCGTGCGTCGCGTACAAAGCGACGTATTGAAAGTATCGAAGGGCAAGGAGAGCAAGCAGGAGCGGGAAACGTGCTCGCACGACTGTTCGAGGGCTCAGCTACGCGCGACGTCGTCGACAAACAAGAAACTTTATCAAGGCGGGGCGGCCACTTCGTCCGAAAATTGCTTTACCCGTTTTAATAGCGCCATCGGATTTTTATTACGGCGAGGCGGGCTTACGAGGCTCGCCCGATACGAGCAACGAACGAGCAACGACCGCTCTCTCTCTCTCTTCCTCTTTTTTCGTCCTCCTGCTCCTGTTGCTCCTCTCGATCGGTTCAGGCTCTTCCTTCACCCTCGACGAAGGGGAATTAAGGGAGACGACGCGTAATTCGCGCGATTTTTCCGAAGTACGCGCTAAAAACAGCATTCCTTCGCGTGAAACTCTGAATCGTTTTTCTCGGACGTCACAGGCCTCGTATTTTTTTCTTTGGGAAATTTATTGGGAAATCGTTGAATGACAAATACACTGTCATCGATAATCGAAATTAAGCCGTAATCGACAGAAGAAATACGAAAAATAAATGCGATTGAAAGCTATCGAACGGTACAATTAGCCATTTAACAGAGGTTAGAGTTTCAAGAATCTTTCCTTCGTCCAGACGATTGTATTTTTTCCCCGAAAAAGGTTTCCCAAGCGAGGAATTTCTTTCGTCGATGAGTTTATTAGCCTAGACATTTTTATTTCTTCAGCAAAAGCTGGACCGTGGCAAGAGACGACTAAAGAAAGAACTAAAACGCGTTTCGAACATTAAGAAACGCATCGAACGGCGGTGATTAGGGTACAGCGCATCTGTCGCTTCTAGAAAGAAGAAAGAACATTAAAAGTTACGACATCGAACGGAGGAGTCGTTCGATCGCTGGTCGACTCGTTTACGAGCAGGAAATAAGGTTGTAAAATTGAGCGACGCGAGTCTTACGTGAAAGTATGCGCCTGACCGAGCCACGCGAAAGGGAGAAAAGGGAAAAACCGGAAAGGAACAAGGCGAGGAAACGACGAAAAGGCGCCGCTAACACGTCGCGGAAAAATGCGAGTCGAGCTTGATACCGAGTGCCAGCTAATGAGATTTCGTTAATTAACCCCACAGCCCGTCGCTTCGTGCCTGTCTGCCTTTTCCCAAGTACTTTCTCGCTCGCACTTTCAACACGTTTCATCCTCGCCACTCGACATGAAAGGGACGCACTCGCGCGTTTAACCCTTCTCACAGTACCGATTTTAACGCAGGCGATAACGGTGATCGATCCTATGGAAGATCCGTAGGGCAAGAGTTTATATTTTTTTTTTTGCAAGAGACGAACACGTTCTTCTGTGAATTGCTGATCGTATCTACGGACACCCAAGAAGAGATTGATATGCCTTTTCTGTTTCTTACAAAACTTTTTGAATGGAAAAGCCTTCAATTGCGAAGAGCAAGTCAGGAAGGCTGTCGGAAACTCTAGTCCAAACCAACCACATTTTACAAGGAAGGAATTGATAAACTGCCAGGAAGATGGGAAAAGGTTATAGACAATAGTGGTGAATACGCAATAAATTAATATAATTTTGTTATTTAATGAAAGCAAAATAAATGTCTGATAAAAAAACGGAAGTTACGTGATCGTAAGTGGATCGTACGTGGTTTACAAGATGACGATAATACATATCGGTGATAATATTTCTTTCTATAATTAATATAACGAGAAAGGGAGTGACGACTCACCGATGGACTACACAGTTTCAGCACTCAAAGTGTTAAAAACGCTTCTTCGCGTATTATGCCGTAAGGTAGTCTCGGTGGCATCACGTGCGTATACTTAGCGAAGATTGAAAAGTTAGAGAACGGACGACCAAGGTAGAAGTTCGTTTTCTCGAGAATCTTGGAACATTGAACGAGTACGAAAAGACTCGAATACGAACTTTCACGTTGCACGATGAAAATTCGTTCACCCGTGTATAACACGATCCCTCGAACAACTTCGTAAGGAACAGAGGTTAAGAGAGTTTTCTGCTTGCGAATTATGCGCGAGGCATTGTTCGATGTTTTCTCCAAGACAAAGGGAATCAACGATCGATTAACGGGCTAAACGTTTTGGAAAATTTCCAATTACGTTTCTCAATGTGAGCTTAACTCCAAAAAGTCCGATGGATATTACCGATACGCTCTAACCATTACGTAGTTGAATAACGCAATTGCGATTGCAAAAAGTTCCCTATTGTACAATTCAATTTTTATAAACAATTACGATGTTTTTACAAAACCAAGAAATACATTTACATTCCCATATTTTAACAAATTGCCGAACGTACGCGGAACATCGAGGAAGATTCCGTGGCAAGGTAAGACATCGTTCGTATCTCGTGCGAAAGAGACGTCGTCCTCCATCGATAAATTTCCTCGTGAAAGAGCGAATGAGAAATCGTTCGATCGAAATTCGCGGATGGACGTTGGCTTGAAAGCATAAATATCCAACAGCATTCGTGTTGAAACCTCTCAAACGAAGATTTTTTTTCCCCGCCAGAGCGAGGGCAACGATAAAGATCCACCGAGAAGGTCCGCGGGCGAACTTTTTTTCTCGTTGCTTTCCGGTGAGCGAGAGAACCAAGTCGGCGACTTTTCCTAGCGACGGAGGCACCGGCTGCGCTGGTGGTTCGGCGCGGTTTTGTGCGAGAATCCAGCCGACAGTCGTGGCGGAAGCTATAACGTAAGAGACTTCTCTGGGCAAAGGAAACCGGGCAAATGCCGGTAGCCCCCGGACTCCATACGCTTCACGAAGCTTTTAATCAACGCTCATGGCAAAACCTCTGTGTGTGCAACGCTCAGTGCGTCCACCATTATGCGACCCTGTTCTCTTGCCTTCCGCCTTCCTTCAGCCCTTCCTCCTCGTCTCTCTCCCTCCCTTTCTCATTCACTTACTCATTTTTTATCTTCCTTCTACCTTTGGCTACCGTCTATCTCAAATCACCGCCTCCCTCTCTCGCTCTTTCTCTTTCGTCGACTCGTTCTCTATCCTTTCTTTTCTTTTCCCTCCTCCCTTTTCCTTGCCACATCGCCGTTGTCACTCACTCGTCCGTCCTTTTCCCTCCCTTCGTACGCACCTTTATTAAGCGTACCTACGCACCTTGAATCATTCGCAGCGTCTCGCAATTTTTCTCAACGAAAATCAAAGATAATTCAAGGTTACCGAGGGATCCTTCTACGGTAGATGTCAAATTCGCGGTACGTTTTTACTTTCTTAAAACGCAGCGTGAATAGGGTCTAATGAAGAAGCCTTCGTCGCCAGGAGTTTCGACGAACTCTCACGTACTTTTCTTTTGACGTGCGATTTCGCGTACTTTCCTCGCACCCTACGCTTTAATTTCTCTTTGTTTTCGAAGCTTCCTGGGGTGCCTTCTACCGCCAATGACACGAACAATGTCAGGCAAGGCTTCTATGTGTAGCATTTAAACATTGATTCGACACTTACGAGCAGGCAACTGACTTGTTTCGAACAATGCAGCGAAAAAGGAAAAAAGAACGTACTAGTACCCAACGAATGAGACAGATTCGTCCTTTTTGCCCCACTTGTCGGTGATCATTTATTCGTCTCGTTGAAAAATTCCGATGGGAATAAAACGTTCCGATCGTTTAGGTCGGACGAATCGCTTATATGGACGATTTATTTCAAAGACGCGAAGTTCTCGAGAAGCACGAAGCGGCACCGGGAGCTTCAAAGTTTCGGTTTGAAACACGGCGCGCGTTCAGCGTCGTGACCAAACACCGGTAGTAGAGAACCGCTTGAAAGGGCTTCTAAGATCTTCCGACAGATCCGTGGTAGAGAAAGGAGTCCTTTGCTCTACGAAAGACTAATTTGTCGGCTCACGGAGGATCCACTGATTCTCGAGCTTGAATCGGCCTTTGCTAGCCAAGGCGATACGTCCGTGTACCTACCGCTCGCGAATGGAGAAAGGGAGCCTGACGCCTGCCGGCCGTTCGTCGATGCTCCGTCCTTTCGGCCACACGCACGCACGTACCTTGCTACCTTCCCACCTACCTCCTAAGCCACCATCGAAAGGTTTCGAGGCTTAGACGGGAGTTACAGTCATGCCCAATTGCGAACGAGCGACCTAACACCGTCGAGGTCTCCGTTCCCTTTGACCAAACTTAATTAAACTGTTACCGAGCGACTGGAAATGCGCGATTTGTTCGCGAGTCCTGCCACGTATTCATCCGTTAAAATCGGAGATCATGGGAGATCGCACCTTCGTAACTACGTTTTCCGCCTCTTCCTTCAACGCGAGGTCGCTTTAAATTAAATTCAATTCTATCGTACGAAACTTCCACTTTTAACCCCTTGTACTACTTTTACGAGTCAGACTCGTTGTTGAATTCCATGCCAAACACGAATACCATGAGTCTGACTCGGAGTATTAGTCTCGGGCCGAGTATGATTATTTCGAATGGGATTCTTTATTTATATTTTGTCTTTCATTTTTAGATCTGGTGATAATGGCGTTAATTAATCGTATTATTATTACTTATACAAAATTTCTTTCAATCGTATGTAATAGTTAAAATATTTTTTAAAAGTTTTTGATCCAAATTCATTTGAATGTCTAAAGAGCTCCATCGCGTGAAGTAAATACGAGCGGAACTGTGAGTCTCGTCGTAAGACGTCGTGTTTCAAATTGCGCCACTTGAGCTCCGCCGCTCCATTCCGGCGGACAAGTTTGCCACAGCTTTTTCAGAGTTTCGGCGTAGCGCAAGAGGTTAAAGGTGCGTTAAACGTTACGATAACGCGAAAGCCAATCGGTCTCCTTCATCCAATACAACGTCAGACCCTACTTTCTCCAGTGATAGATAAAAACAATTTTTAAATCCCAGGAACAATCTACGCAAAAACGATCATCCAGTCGCGATAAGCACGCCAACTCTGTTGTAAACTAAGTCGAACTTCCAAAGCAAAATAGATTTGCTTTGACGAACCATCGAAAGGAATCCTGACGTCTTGTTTCTAGACGCGGTAACGGTTAAGATCGGGACCTCGTTGCAGCGAGCAACGATCCGGTCCAGTACAAGGGCTGCTCGTCGTCGTCGTAGTCGTCGTTCTCGAAGAGGAGACAGTTGGCATTCAATGCACCGAGAACAATGACGAATCCTGTTTGTTCTTCTCCCTTCAACGGCTCTTCCGTGCAGCGCTTGGCTTTTAGTACCTCGAAAAGTGCGCGTCACGTTACGCACGGACCCTCCGGGTGTTCGGTTCGCCCTTCTACACCGGGAAAAGTGCATAATGGCGAGGCGTGCATGCTCGCGGTGCCGGCAACGCCATAATAGACGCGAGTCCCGACGCAAGACTTGTCGCGCGGACCGTCCTTCCTCTCTGGAGCCCCCCTACGGAGCGGCGGGGTAGATTCTCGTTGCACGAAGTGCCTACATTCGAGAACGGACGAGTTCTCGCTTCCCCAACCAAAACCCCTGACGATGACGGCAACGGTGACGTAGATGGATAACGAGGCAATGAAGGGAAACGATGGGAACGCACTAAGAAAATCATTCGCATTTATCGTGTCAAGAACGTTTTATACTCTTTCCTTCGTCGAATTAACGAAAATATAAAAATATTATAACTTATAAAAGTTATATAAAAATATAACTTTACGCGTTAACAGTTCTCCTGCTTTATATCGCGCGCAGCGTTTACAGCATTATTACTAAATTTATACTCATATAAACAAAATTAATCGGTTGAATTCGTATCCTTACGAAATTCAAAACAAATAACAAAATGAAACACTTTTGAGATAAAATCTTCTTTGTTGAAATGTGACTCTGGCAATGGACGGTACGACCATAAACGAGGTTACGCCAAAAAGAAAAGCATAAGGAGAACGGAAAGACAAACGTTCACGTGTAAAGAAAATCCGATATTTCATATGCACCGACCTAATATCTTGCGCTGAGACATCTCTGCTCAACAATCGGACTTTGTTGATTGGTCATTCTGCTGGTCGAATATAAGGATCGAGCTTTTCTAGTGTGCGTATAAGAAATAGAGTTTTTATCGTTCAATCAGTGTTCGATCTTTGCTCCTACTTAAAAATTCCTCTGTAATATTTCTTAGCATTCTCTTTCACGACCGTAATGAACGGAGAGCCGTTGAACGATCGATCTCGACTGGAGCGGCGTAGCTCGATGGAATCTGCACGACCGAGAGTTACTTTTAATTTAAACCAGCAACCGCGAGTAAACAAATGTTTAATTACCGATCGACGTTCTTCGCGATTGCTAAATTGTCTCTTTGAAGTAGCACGTGCAGATATTTACGATACGGTCTTATCGAACGTTGATAATCAATCGAACGTACGAACTTAAAGCGGACAACTACGATCGACCCAAATTATCCGACGACTTTAACGCAAAGTGCGTTAAAATGCTCGACGGTTCTAAATTTCTAGATATCCATAGAGTCGTTCCGTTAATTCGATTTTTTCCAGGACGATCGATGAAAGAATGGCGACAACGAAGAACGAACGGACAAAAGGAAAATCAATGAAACGAAAATCATGGCGCGCGTACCGCGTTCCACTCATCCAATTTGAGATATAATCAACGGGATCGGGTAATTTCGCGCGTTTTGTTATCGCGAACGGAAAACGGGTCACGTACTCTCTCGCATTGTCCTCTCATATTCAGATCATTATAAAACAATGACACTCAACCTGAAGAAGTAATTACCACCTGAGAGGTAATTCGAAGTATTTTGGAGGCTAACGAGCTACCACCAAAGAAAGCGCTACGAAGTCGACACGCGTATACGCGCTAGATTAAACGATTTTCGGTGAACATTAATTATAAACAACGTTAGAGCGTCAAAGCGAGTGCAAAAAAGGCAACGATCTTCTTCCTCATTTTTTCGTAGACTCGTACCAATGAAAGAAAGCAAACGATAACGTTAATCCGTTCGCTCAAGCCAAAGAATCGACACTATCGAAAATATGAAGACTCTTCGTACCGATAAGATCGACGAAAACGTCTCGTCTAACTGCCAAAACAAAATCCATCGCACAAATTAATAGTGCTTTTTCGTCGCGTATAAACGACTCGTAAAAGCTTCGTGCCTTTTCTATCTCTACGCGGGTAATTAATTTTCATAGCCGGTCGAGTGTCTCCTCGCTCGATTTTAATAGCCGCGTTCGCGTTTCATTTCTCCGCCTTTATCCTTTACGACCTCGACGTTGCATCGTAGCGATGTTGTATACGTTGTGCACGGTGAATACGTATGTCCTCGATTCCACACCGTTATTAACATTATCTCGACATAAATATCTCTGAGATCCGTTCCAATAGGTAATTCCTTCATCTATTCGATAATTATAATTCTTCGCTGAACATTCGTCGATTCATTAGTTCGCGAGGAATGCCAATTATACGCGATAAGAAATCCCGCGGTGTTCCTTTGAATCGCGAAACTCGTTATTGTTCCGTAATATTATATATTATTGTGAATTTTAGAATAGTTTCAGACGTGCCATTCGCCACTTTTCGACGCGATCAATTATCCAAATGTACATGAGTTTCCGCTCGATTGCATCTTTCCGTCGGTTATCGACAATTAACGTCGATGTAAACCTTGTACCGTCCGAAGCAAACATTTCTCGATTTTTCAACGGGAGATTCTACTTCTTAAAACTTAATTTACGGAACGGCGTATCTCCGTGAATAATACTTCGTTGAATTTTTGCAAACGTTGGAACGTAACTGGAGAATTGCCTCGGTATAATACTTGAAAAGGAAGAAACATTTTCTTGAGAAGTAAATAAAAAGGCTTTTAGCGCGACATGCAGGTTACACGAAAAAAAAGAATAGACGAAAAGATATGTATTGTACTACAACGTAACAGGGAAAGGAGAAACGGAACTGCAAGAGCAGACCTAGTTCAATAAGATACTCAAGGTGAAGTAAAACGGCAAATTTAAGGATGCAAGTGTGATAAGCTTTGCTTCGCACGCGATAAATTTCGTATAAAAAGGTAGACGCGACAGTCGAAAGCTGATAACGAGAGATAGGCACGGCAAATCGCGAGAAACGTAACAGGTTTTGGAGCTGGAGAAAGATAAGAGAACGTATACCGTGTAAACTTAAATACGGCATCTTGGAATACCCAGCCAAGGATTATATAAAACTAGGTAAGCGAGTTTGGTAAGAAGATGTAGCGATAGATGAATAACAACGAAAATAAAGCGATAAAAAGATACACAGTGATTGAACGCGAAGGAAAGAAACAAGACAACGCGAGTAAGATGCTCAACGAAAAACAAAGATAAAGATTTCCTGACGAAAATATTCAAGGATACAGGAACAGGAATCAAATCCAATCGCAAGGCTATACAATTTAACAAAACCATCCGCGGCAACCAATACAGTAGTCTAACGGTGTGGTTTCTCTAGCTTTCATATCCTTTCGCTTCTTTTATTCGCTATCTATCGTTTTAATTATTTATACGTACTCTACTTTCATCGTTTGATAGACCCACGACTCTCAGTAGCTCGGACAATTTTAAACTCCAGAAATTCTCGTGCTATTACATATACGTTACATCCCATAGAAAAACTATCGCGCCGCTAAATGGCATCGTTGCAAGGATAACCCGTAATTTCGCTTCGATAATGAAGGACTTAATTTCGCTGAAGCGCTGTTAGCTAACACCACCATTTGCTCCCCAAAGAGACAAAAACCTTATTGTCGTAGCAAATCGCATTGCCACCCGATGTTCGTTCCCGTTAAGGCATCCTACGATCGTCTCTCGTCCCCCGCGCTGGAAATTCCATTCTCGACGGAAGAGCTAATTTTTTCTCTCGCTTTCGCGCCAAAACGAAAAACCTTCCTGGAGCAACGAGGAGAATCGTCATCTAGACGACGACGACGACGACGACGACGGCGGCGTAGCCCTCCGTCGTCCTAATGGGCGCGGTCATGCGAGCGACGCAACCGACTGCGACTGCATCCGTCTTCCTTCTTCCTTCCTTCTTTCCTCCTCTCGCTCTCACGTCGTACTCGCGGCGAGACACTGCGGTCGTTCGTTCCCTCATTCACGACTGTGCACGTTCACGCGTTAACGCAACCAACTACGCGGAGAGTAATTCTGATTTTCGTTGCGCCTAATGGATGTCAACCGTGATTCCAGACGGAAAGAGACGGAGAATCCGTGGACACGAGTCGTCCTTCGTCGGGACGCATTGTTCCCTTTGTCCTATCCTTCTCACTGAGATCTCCTTCGCAACGTTGCTCCATCTCTCGTTCTCTTTCTCATCGTTCGTTCCACCTCGCGTACTCGAGCACGCGCCCTCGTGATCCCGACGAATCGCGTTACAACCTGCTGGTCGATTCGGTCACATCGACGCCGCGCGTTTCAAATTCGACGAGTTCGTCGTTTCGAGCCACTGTTTGGTCCGGATAAGCGTGTTCGATCGGCTGATATACAGGGTGACCAATGGGAATCTGTTGAAAGTTACGCCGTACAACCACGAAACATCGCAGAGCTGATAGATAGTATTAAAAAATGCAGTCGCGGCATTCCTGCATCTATGTTAGATAATGTATTTCAAAGCTTTTGCAAACGATCGCGGTTCTGTGTTGATTCCAATGGACAACGCTTTGAAAACATATACCACGCGCATCAGATGCACGAGCAAAAATTTTCTTTTTTTTTATTGTGTATTTCAATCGTTAAATTATTATATTTCTCTTTCATATACGAGTATATATACATATGGTAATAAAATTGACAAGTTTTCTTTACAAAATGGCGTTTAATTCGTTTTATTTGGCCTATTTGTTACGAAGTAATAACTATTTACTTTTAACA
>JAITYT010000478.1:172223-194257 GCA_025433975.1 Liostenogaster flavolineata
TCTTGGAAATGTCGGCGTACGTAACCAGCATGAAATGGCTGAAACGATGCAGCTGCTTGACTTTCAATAACGCGTTATTTCTAAGGTCGTATCTATACGACCAATAAATATCGACTCTCTCGACATAACGCCAAATATTCTGAATCCTACGCGCTCGTTTTTTATATCGAAAGAAACTCCTGCCTTTCCACGGATCCGTAGTTTGAATTGCTCTTGATAATTGAGAATATTTAACGGTTCGATCCCGTTTCAACGATTTATAATCTCTCTCTCTCTCTCTCTCGCACGCGAATTGGGAAGAGTAATCAGAATTATCTGGAAATGGTACCGGAGGAAGCACGAATAGGAGGGAACAATACGCGCCTCCTCGATGTTTAAAGTATCGACGAGGAGACAAAGATCGCTACCACGCTCGTCTGTTACGCGCTCATTAAGGTATAAGAAAAGGGACAACAATGGATGCTCCGAGTCCGACTGGTAACGACGACGAAAGCCGATGAGGATTCAATCGGCAGTGTTTGATGGGGAACAGGAGAAGCAGGAAGAAAATCTTTGGAGGATTCTTCGGAATGAGAGAGGTCGGTAACGGGACACCTTCGTCATTCGCCTTGCCGGCAATAAAAATGAAATTGAGATAAATCACTCCGATGGAATTTCGTTGCTCCTCGAATTTGTGAGCCGGAAGACGCGTTACGCGCGCACGCACGCGAGTCAAAAACGCGTACCTCCACCTTTTTCCCTCGGTTTCTCGATCTTCCCTTGTGCCCAACGGCCGAGTAAAAATAGTGTACGTCATCAATCAGGAGGTCGACAAACCCTGGCACTACCATCACCATCATCAACGCCACCACCACCACTATCGACGGCATTTACGTACACACAACAAACAGATAAATAAAGATCCGCAGACCCGTCACCTCCGTTCCGGTTACCCTGTAATTCAAACTGACTTTTATTTGGAGTGGCGATTCGAATGTCTTCTTATTAATGTCACGCGTAAAATCATCGTGAGAATCGATAGAGTTCGATGATACTTGTCAAATTCACGATTCAAATAAAGAAAAATAATTAAGCTATAGATTCAGAAAAAAGAAATACAGTAGAACCCGTTTTTGTGCGACAAAAATGAAGCAAACGAAGAACTGTAATTACCAACTTTGTTGGTCAGATCCCTCATTTAACCTAGTTTTTTTTTTAAAGAATTACCAACGACCTTTCGAAAGAAAAGACGAACTAGACGTTGGAACTTTATCGCGTTGAACCGAGCCAAATGAGGGAAATCTTCTCCCTTGCCAAACTCATAATCTCATTCGAGCTATCTGTATCCAGCATATAGTATAGACCCATACACGTCTACTCTTCGTAACTCCTAACTTTTTCCAATCGGCATTTCAAACGAACCTGAATACCGAGTCATTTCCTTTGGTACCCGTAATTAAAGGCTTCTCGATAGCCAATCGTCAGAAATGAAACGCAGAGTCGTCGTTCGAGAAAGGCACGCACGACGAACGTGTCCACGGAACGTTCGGATAATATCGATCGATCCTTAAAGTCTGGAGAACGACCACGGCACGGCCTTTAATAGTTCAAGGTACGTGTCGGCCCTCGCATAAACGATTCTATAGGAGCAATCGCTCGATCGGTTTATTGCCGAGTTTGACGTCACAATGAATTCAAGATGAAAAATGAAACGGGCTGGAACGCGTACCGAGCTACGAGAAACTGAAATCAATCGTTCGGCGTCACTTTCGCAGACGTACGAGTCGTTGGTACATAGCCGTCGTGCCGAGTTCTACGGCGAGAGAATACCTAACTGCTGTTCGACGGCTTCGATCCGGCTGAAATGGCAGGACGCGGCAATCTCGATTAACCTGAATCATCTGGAATACAGCGAACAGTTTTCGGTATTTTCGACGGTAGAGATAAACGTCGTACATCGAAGCACGACGAAATACGATGAAAATAATGAAGAATACGACAAAGACGGATATTTCCAATCAATTCGAGATGGACAACTCGATGACGTAAATCACGTCTTCTCATAGTCGTGGAAAAAAATATTGATTCCCACTTGTTATTTCATAAATATTCGAATCTCAAAGTGTTAGCAGTATTTACCGGTACTTATCAATTGTTATAGCTGCCCCAATGTCATTTCATCGCATGGAAATTCGCACCAGTTATTTTGACTGGTACTGGTGTAAGTGTCCGAAACAAGAAATATGTTGGTTAAGAATATATATAAAATAATATAAAATTCATAAAACTGATTCTTTAGTTATAGCTACGAAAGAAAGAAAATGTCACACGCAGTAGGAATTTTTCATTGAAATTGCAAGACCAGTTATTAACGACACACTGCTCGAAAAATACCAACGATTACGGAGCATAAAGTCGGTCACGAATTTATACGGCGCCACTTGCTTTTCCGAGAAATTTCACGAACCTTTCACGTCGATGCAAAATACGCGCGATCTTGAGAATTCTTCTCGACGGAGCGTTAATCGTTCCGTGGTCTTACCTTCGAATGGACGCGCTATCTCGCGAGACGAGCACCGGATCTCGACTCATCGCGATGCGGAGGCAAGGTGAGCTGGTTTTCAGTAGTGGCTCGAAACTCTCACGGAGGCTACTTATTTAAAAGTTGCAACTTGCAACAGCGACCATTAAGTCCGTTAGCCTGGCCAGCCGGTCCTGATATCTACGCTGTTGTCGCGAACGATCTACCCCGACCCACCCACTGCGGATTCTGCCATCGTCAGAACCAACGTATCCCGTGAAAAGGCTCCTTTCTGCATTCCTTTCTGCGGTCCACCGTCGGTGAGGACCGTTCTGTCGCGCGCAACGCGCAGCCGATTCCTCACGGACACCACCACCACCACGCTGCAATGACGCTCCGTCCCTCTTCCTCTCCTCGCCTTGGCCAGCTCGCCTCGTCTCCTCGCGGTTCTCTCTAATCCTCGAGATATCCCTTTCGAATCTGTTTGCGGTTACGAGCAAAACCCACGACCACGAACGCGCACCAAAGGCGATGGATAATCGTTCTGGAAGTTGTTAGTTGCCAACTGTACAAGCGCGGATGGTCGTAATTCACGAATAGCCGCATTTTCCCTTTCTTCTTGTTACGATGATTCGGACCGAAGGACGACGAATAGAGTTCGAGAGTCGCTTTATCGCAAAGTTCCGACAACTAAGTTCGGCTAAGGACGATAAATACGGAAGAACATCTAAGGGCGTTGTTACATTGGTACATAATCGTTGTTATTTTTTAATAATTATTAACACTAGGTTGTTCGAGATTTAGTATTATATACCGACATTGCCTAAAAGAAGTCAAAATGATTGCTTTGTGAAAGAATAACTAATTCGTAAAGAAATGTATTTAAAATTAATTTTTAATGTTATTTTATATTATTTAAAGTCACACAATATGTTATTGGTAAATATTAAATAATAAAGAAAATTTACTTCGCTTAGAAAACGGAAAATAGTGTTTTCCAAAAAAATTTAGGTGACCATACGTACGACAAAGCAGTCAAAATGACTTCTTCGGGCAATCTAGCGTTAAAATAAATGCATTTCTTTCCACTGGCTCGATAAACCCAGCTCGCAAATACGTGCTTCTTACAGCTGTAAATCTGACAAATACCTATAAATCTTAGCGCGCTAAAAATATCTGTCTCTATCCCGACATCGATATAATCGATCGAAGCGTAAAATAGATCAATTTTCCGGAAGGTTTCTCGATGCACGAGAGAATTGCTGGACCACGATTACCTTACGATACCGGAACTAATAAAAATCGTTTTCTTTACGCGAGCGAGATCGAATAGAGCACGCGAGTCTCTCGCAAAGGAGTGCAGTAACGTCGTCCTACGAATGGCATTCGTCTTCCACCCCCTAGGGTTTGAACGTCCGCGACGTCGTCCAGTCGATGTCGCTTCGTCGTCATTGGGGGAAGGAGCAGCGTGAAAGGAGAGCACGATATCTACCTGACCTAGGACACGTACCGTGCGGCCCTAAAGAGCCCATTCGAAAGAAAGTATGACAATGGCCACGGATGATGTTATTTGTCGAGTCACCCTACCTACCGCCTGACGCGGACGTTCTCTCGCTCGCCTCGAGACACCCGTTGAAAGAGGGAGAGAAAGTAGTCGCGAGAGGCGGAGAAAGAGGAGAGACGACTAAAAACGTGAAAAAGACGAAAGAGAGAAGGATAATGACGACGAATAAAAGAAACGCATCCTCCTATCGCTTATTATACATCGTCCGTGTAAATTCCCATTTTTCAAATACTTCGTCGTTCGCGGTCTTTCTTCCTCGTTCACCCTCGCATTGTTCGTTCCTGACCATTGTTCGGCAATTTCCATTGAACATCGGACGGGAAAAAGTTTTCGATGATAGGCAGAGAGAGAAAGGGGTATACGGCACGGTACGTAGGAACGAATAAGTAATGCGCACTTAAAGAACTCGCCTAAGACGTATCATCCCGCACGAATAACTTCGTGAATTCGACGATGAATACAAATGGAATAATCGGAAGGAGGACACGTCCGACTAGTAATTCGACTTCGTATAGACGCAGGAGAGCAAGATACGCGTACGTACACGTGGACGCGGCTACTTGCGAACGAAAAAAAAAATACGAGAGGAGGAAGAAGAAGAAGAAGAAGAAAAAGAGGAGAGAAAAGAGGCGAAAGACGATCGGGACAATGGAATTTCCATACGAAGGTAGTCGTCGTGCTTCGCCGAATTCGTTCTCGTTCATAATGCATCCCACGACCGGGAAAACTTTATAAAAATTTCATTCCCCAAGGCGAGCTAATAGAAACGGAGAACACGTCGAGGCAGATACGGTGCGTTCGTTTTGTCTTATTTATTAATGGACTACCGGCATTTGCGGAAATTAAATTCCCTTACCCTCGGCGAGAGTTCCTCCAAACGCGTAACGTCGTTTGACGTTCTCTACTTATTATTGTCAAACGTGCACAAATCAGCCTGCGATGCATATCGGGGAAATGTCTCAAAGTTTATCATACTGTACGAAATTATAAAAAATAAAATATTTATTTCTTTGCAATTCATATAAGACCAATATCGTTATAATACGTTACTTGGTTTGTAAGTGCACGTTTCTGCCTAAAAGTGGCAGAATGAGTAACTGGTAGCTAACGTCCAGAATGGTTCGGAGTACAAAGGGTTAAGACGACCGTCGACATCGATCAGAAATGCTATCGCGTCTACGTTCGATGTAAATTTTTAATATCTTTTTTTAGCCTCGTAGTCTGCGTTATTCGATGATAAACGTGTCTCTTTGGTACTCCTAGTTTTCATATAGTTTTTCCATAGGACTTCTCGACGTATACGTAAATTTCCTCGGATGTCGTCAAAACGATTTCCAAAGTTTGTTTTAAAAAGCGTGAACGCGTTAAACTCACTTCGCGTGTTCTTCGTTCGATATTTTCGAACCGGAACGTTTTTCTGCCCAGCGAAGCAAAAAACCAACTACAAGCACAACCTTCCACCCTGGGGATCGCCTGTCGGACAACGCGTTAAGAAGTCTAGACCACGAACGCTTTATCAAAACTGGAAATAAACGCGCGAAGATCGCTACACAATTCGTGAACGATACGAAGAATATTTTCCTTTGATCGTTCAACCGTGCGATATTCGAATTTCTTGGATACTTTCGGGGCTTTATCTACTTGGTAAGGTACGCCTAAAACTCTCTAGCTTCAACGTAAACTGCAGAAAATGAATAACATCGAGATTCGTGGATACGTAATCGTCGTAGGTTACAAGGGGGAAGAAACACGCGAGGAAGGAAGAAATTTCATGAAAATTCGTTGTTGCCCTCGCGATCGATCTCCCTCGCATTCGGATCGGTGATTCGAAGGCGTTCGCCCATGCAGGCGGCACGAGTGGAGGTACCCCATCCTGGTCATCCTCCTTCGCAGAGCTCATCCGGATGCTCTGGGTGTTCGGACAAGCGTTAACGACTCGTCAAACACGGTTTTTACGATCGCGTTAACGCGTAACGTATATACAGCAGCGCTCAAACACAGGGGTTCGAATATCATTCGTGAAGGAGAGATTGAATAGGTGGAGATTGTCCTACATCAATTGATCCAGATTAACTTTAACGGTTTCCGTGGCGCGAGGTGAGCCACGTTAGGCGCTCGATCGCGTCTGGGAACCGTTTGCACGTCCATCCACTCTCGTCTCCGCGTCGACAGGACGGGAAAAAGAAAGCAAGGAAGGAAGGAAGGATCGTAGGAAGATACGATGCGCCTGTTCTCTCGAGCGATTATTGCCACGTCGAACGACAGCGGAACCGCGTGCTTTCCCTCGTTCTCTTCTTCGATCTCAATGGAAGGAGGGATGCTCATCTTTCATTCAACGATTGACTTTATCGCGAGACTTCGATGAAGACAAGAGACAGGGTCATCGACCAACGTCCTCTTTCGATCTATCGTTCGTCCAACCGACGATAAAGAGTTCCTTTTAGAAACGCGATCGTCTTCGTTTTGCCTTCGAATTTTTACCGCTCCAGATTTACGAAATCCAGATTTACGCTTCACGAATAGCTTCGCTAATCCTTCAAGAAGATACTCTATCCTAACAGTCTAGCCTAATCGAATAAATCAAATAAATCGACACGAAGGACGTGGAGCGACGAGAGCACCTAATCGTGAGAACTAAGTCGCTAACGAGCATCAATCGTGTCAATTGCCAAAACTTAAAACGGGCCTTCAAGGACCTGTATAGAATATAACGCGACGTGCCCGACAGGATATTTACGTTAATGGGAAGCAATAATGTCAATTTCAAAAGCGTTTAACAAAGCCGAGACGACCAATCGCCAGATAGAAACTTGTAGATATCCGTAGCACGCTTAATTTTTTTCAATTTTATCGTTAATTAATATTTCTACAGTCTCGGCATACTTTTTTTGGGAAACTATAAAACTTTTGATACTCCGACATTTAATGAAAAGTCGCTTCACTATGTTATACGTTACAAATGTGTGCAAACAGAACACTTGTACGTGACGTCGACTGAACGTATTAGATCCTACAATTGATAAGCAAGGCACGCGTGAATGCCGTGCTATCGCAAAGAAATACATTTACGCTGTTTAAACCGGAAAGATTATATTTGCATATTCCTCTATAGATTGCGAAACGACACTTCAAACGTAAAAAGCGCGAAGTTAAAGTTAAAAGCTTCAAGTATTACTATGGCGTAAAAGAAAAAACTAGAGAGTCGAAAAATCGAATTCTTTAACTCCATTTTTCAAAGTTCTTTCGTTTCCTCTTACAGTGTTATTCGATCTGCCAATGATTTCAGAAAATTACATAGTTAGCAGGCGAAAACATTGTGCATCGCACAAACTGGATTTTCGTTCAAGTTCAACCTTAAACGCGATGTCTGGAGAAGAAATTTCTTTCGATAATATAATATTTCTTCGAAAGCTTTGATAAAAAGCCTTGCCTCTGACTTAGATTTAATTCTCAATAAAAACATAATATTGTACTCTCGTATTTGCATTCACCCTGTTGCGCGATTACTACACGAAAAATAATGTGTTTCAATGCTTCAAATTCTTTAAGGGTGTACGAACCGTAACCGGCGCGCGAATAAGTACGCGAAGAGCCGCATTCTTGAATAAGTAATAAGATCGTTTTCCTTTACTCTGAAAATCTTCGTGTCTCTCCGTCCACTTGACAGCATCCTTTCAATACCGTTAAAGTATCTGAGAAACGAGAACGTATAATATTCTCATTATTAAAAAAAAGATTGTACAAATTGACGAGGAGAAAACCGAGGTGTCTTTCAAACGGGGGATAAAATTACTTTTCAGTCGACGATAAAAGGTACATAGGATGATAAATGCATCCGCCAGTCAATTAAATCACCGACCCAGTATATTTCCCTTTTAGTCAGGCCAAAGAATTCCTTCTTAGCAGCGATATATTTGAAACACGGATTTCACGATGTCGATACCTCCTCGCGTTAGAATCCTTCTACCCGATGATTTGATATTCCTCGAGCACGCATTCGTTACGAGTCGACTCTCCTCGAGGTGAACGGCTCGAATCGAAGATGAAAAGGAAAAAAGTGAAGGGGACACGAGAAGGAAAAAGAAATTAAGACGAAAGTCAAATTAAAGGGTGGTTTCGACATCCTAACCGTAAATTCAGCTATTCTACGAATAGTCAGGATTTATTTCGCTAAATTCCAGCGAGTTGATTTGCGAGGGCCACGACGCGTCCACCGCAGATTTATAGCCGACGAATTATGCGCTTCGTTCGCCTCGTACGAGGGACCATCGACGGAATAGAGAAGGAGAGAGAAGGAGAAAAAGAGAGAAAGAAGTACCCGCGTAAAGAAGAAGAAAAAGAAATAAATGTGAGTAAATCGTGGGAGGACTTCTCCTACACGACCAGCCACGACAGATCGTGGAGGGTAAAGATCTTGATTGCACCCCTTGTGAGCCCCTCCCGCGCTCCTTACGCGTCGTTTATTTGCGATATATTTGTTCGGCGACGCGAAGTGCTGCTCCGATACGACGATATCGCAAATCGACTCGGTATCGATTATTCTTCCCTCGTGGAATTATTCGCGATAAACACACCTCCTTTACATTTTACACAAATACGTCGGACTCGTTCGAGCCTTTCGATCCTAATTGCAATTCACTCGATCGAAGTCCAAAGAAAACGCGATCCCCTGCGCGAACCTGCGAATCTAATCGTAATCGTACGAATTTCATCGTTCGGCACGAGTGACGCATCGAGACTATCCCATATTTCCGACGCCATTCCGACATAAAATATCCGTGTTAAATCGAATCCGTAGAGCCCGTTCGAAACCGTATATACGCAGGTCTTCTCGAGCATTTTGCGTAACGTGCATAACAAAAATCAAGGAAAAAATATATATAATTAATTCTGTACACGATTCGTCAATCCGTCGCGCGATCCGAGTATTTGATCAACGAGGCGACCGTCGATGAAAAGTACGAAAACACGCATCGAACGGTGCGCGATAGCCTTTGTCTTTTCTTCACTGACAACGAAGGGGACTACGACGACACGAAGTCGAACGGTCCCTCGAAAACGACCTGTCTCGGTTTAACAGTATCGAGACAATGACGTCACGAGAGCAAAATGATCGTCGGCTACAACAAAAGTCGAAAGAAAATAAAATCAAGAGCTCCGTTGTGCCATTCGGCTATTACAACGTATGCGCGTATGTAAATAATGACAGGCGACGAGCGAAGTGGTCGTTGCTGTTGCTCTAAGGCGACTCGGCGTGTAGATGAAATGTCTCTTGGAAATGATCGAAAATCTCCCTTCTCTTTAACATCCTTTCCCTTCTTCTGTCTGCACTGTCGATATCGATATCGATGACGTCATCGCCATCGAATCTCGTAGTAATTATTAATTACGAATGGTAAAGTATCGGTACGTAAAGTACGAGTCGGTAACTCGATTAGGTAGGGAGGAATAGGATAAGTGCGAGGAAGGAAAGGAGAGGTGTAATGGTGTGCGAGCTATTTATTTTTCTAGGATAATTTAGGGGATCTTTTAGGGGAGCAAGGAATAAACTAAAATATAGGTAAATATTATACGGCGTAATTTAATCGCGGAATCTAATATTTTCCAGGATGTTGGAATCGTTTCTCATTCCTGTCTAGTGGGTAAATTGCATAAATTAAGGGTTGTAAAATTCTCTTACAGAGGCGCGTGTGGCATGACCCGGAGAGGTGTTCGCTCGCGCAGATGCTCTTGAAAAATAAATCAGACTGAAAAGATATTTCAACGACCACGACCACGAGGGAGGTAGCCGTGTGAAACTATTTTCGAATGCTTGAGTACGTCACGGCTCCTCTTGGATAATTTACGATGTACCGAGATGATTCATCAGAATTCACGGGAACAACCACCGCTAGAAAGAGATCGTCGTAATTCCGAATGCAAAAAGAAGCGTCTTTTCTGAATTTCCTTCGCTAAGTTGCCACGATCGCTTCAACAATGCGATTAGAAATAATGTTTCGCACAAAATTTCCATGAAACAGATCAAAAATTACATTTTAATTGCATATTCTCCATATGATCAACTCGGTAATATGATTCTCATCTGGATTATTTAATTCGTTATACCCCTTGTTGTATCAAACATTTTTCTTACGCATTTCAGGTTACAAGTATAAAACAGATCTTATTAAAACGTGGTACATTTTCAATTTGTTATACTTACATGCAAAATAAGACGTCCAAGTAATTCGTTAAAAACATGTTCGATTATGTTTACGAAGAACCTCGTTTTACGAGGATATAATTGTACGAGCAAAACGTGCGGTTTCGGTTGAAAGTTGAGGTACACGCGGTTCCGGAGCGTCATAACGGAAACGTTATTCACATAAAATCGGCTTCTCCGGTACGTCGAAGCTCGAGAGTCCTTGATTCTCGAAGTATTAGGTTGTTCGGAGAGTTATTTTGTTTTTTTTTTTATAAAGAAAAAAGGTTATTTTTCATGTATTTTTATGAAAAACTGTCGGGAAAAAACGAAATTACTTTCCGAACAATCCAATAGAATTTGACAGCATTGTCCTCCTTGTCGTCGCGATAACGAGGCTTCAAGGCAAGAAGACGTCGAAGTTTCGTTCGAAAATCGAAGTTACAGATTACTCACATGAAATCGGCTCCTTCGGTATGTCGCTGCTCGGGAATCCTTGGGCCTCGAAGTAGGGTTTGACAGCATCGCACTTCAAACCGGCGCCGCTGACCAGCGTCGTCCTCGTTGTCGTCGCAACAACAAGGCTCCAAATAAGAAGCCGTGGTATCGAGGCTGTTCCACTCATGGCTCCGATCGCGACGCACTCACGATTGCACACTCACGAACTCACGTATCGCGATACCGGCGCACGATCATTCGCGTACGATCGCTTACGCGAAAAAATCGTCGCGAGCCACGCAAGGATTTCTTACTCGTGAAACAACAAGCAACCGCGCGCTACTAAAATAATTCCTCCCTCACCGGCCGCCAAAAACGCACTGAGCGACTCGTGGTAGAAATGTGCGCCGGTCGCGGCGCTCATGCGCAGTTCCTACCGCGTCTCGCTTCGCGCGCGTCCACGATTTGAATCTCACGCACCTTGCGCGCGTTTTCCCCTACTGCGTGGGTCAATTTTTGAAAATTCGTTTGTTTATTTATTTTTCTCTTGTTAAATTATCGATACGAATTCTCATACACGGAATACGTTATGAATATTAAAAACTCATAGATTGAGAAGAATAGCATATTTAAGAAAATGATTAAAAGAAGTATTTCATGACGAACGTACGTTTCGACCACGAGAATAGGTAATCTTTTTGCTTTTAATGCGCAAAAACACGATCTTGAGAATTGTAGCTGCTCGAATTACTTCATAGATCGTATTCAATGTTTAAAAGATAAATTGTTGGAAAATTCAATCTATGTAGAGTATATTATTTTTCTGAACTGAAACCACTCATAATACGATTATGTTAGATACTGTATAAAATTTATTTACAAGAAGCAAATATCTTCAATGAACTCGATAAATACTTTTGCTACCAAACATAACTTAGTACTGCTAAAAATCGATGATATTGTTTAAATTGAAATACTTTTTCTACGTGTTAAAATAGTCGCCCACGAGTAATCGAATAATTTGAAATTTAAATTTAAAAAAGTATTTTCTTTTTTTGATTACTAACGACTGCTGGTTCTTTTCAAACAATCTTTTCATTGCTCGAAGCGTATAAATATTAGTTGTTAACAATTGATTAATAAAATTAATACAAATTATTAAATATGTATGTATTCGGTAACTTATGATTAAAAATATAATTACTATCGTATTTTTGAAAAAATGTTTTTTAATAATAAACATACGATTAATATACAACAATTTAATTGTATTTGGAAAAGACAGTATAATTTTGAACTTAAACATCATCCGTAAATTGTATGTATTTACACGAATTAAAATTACTCTATTAATTTAGAATTTGCTTCAATGATTCTTTAACACATATTTATCTACTTTTTCGTAAAACACTACGTTGACCTGTTGCGATATTAAAAGATAGAGTTACGTAAGCAAAAAATATGGAAAATATTTCTTGCATAATTAAAACATTTATTTTATTTCAAAATTACACATATTGGACGGATGTCGATCACTGAACGATTTCGATCGCATAATAATACTAACTTATATTTTAACAATAATAAAAACATTTGCATTATATTCCTAATATTCTCTTATTCAAGGCAACATTGCAGAGCAGGAGTCCCTAATATAGAATTAATTCTTAAGTACAAAACTATAAACATTTTAACGTAAAATAAAATTCAATTTTAACGCCTTATTTTTTAAGGTATATATAATAAATACAGAATGAAGAAATGTAATTAAATAAAAGCCTAATTCATTTTACGCTAAAAAGTTCATTAGATTTGTACTAAATATATCGACAGTCTTTAACGTGTTAATATTGCAAAATTCTACAGATCTGCAAAATAAAGTGAAATTAATAAATTAACACATATAAATTTTTCATAACTATTACTCATGAGACATAAAATACAGTTAAATTTATATTCAAATGCGTAGTAACTACTAAACTTACAGAGCTTCTTCATTCATTGTATAATTATACTACGGAAAGATCGTCAATTTAGCAAAAACTATATATTATAAGACTATTGTTGAGATTGTAGCCATGCTGGATTTGATAAACAGGCAAACTCCACAGTAACGAGAGCTCGCTCACGTGGCGACTGCTCTTTATTTTCACCGTGAAAGCGGAACGCCGTGAGAGTCAGTCTTATACGAATCTTCAACGTGAGATCTAAATAAAGAAGCCCTATATTCCCTCAACAACCGGAGTATTTCTTATATATCTCCTACGTACTTGCTATATGCTTGCTATATACTTGATCTATGTACTTGCAATACATTAAAACAATGCACAGAGGCATATCTCTGACAATTTTTAAAATTATAATGCTATTATAGCTCGTATATATTGAGAGTGAAGCATATTATACGCGTGAATTTGCAGCGATTACATGTATGTTATGGTGCTGTGACACAACGGACACGCATTGATGTTGACGACGTCACGTTCCGTTGCTACGTGATGTCTGCAAACAGTGCAAATCCATGCATTGCTAAGATCCATCAAAGGTTTACCAGAAACAATGCAGGGAGGAAATCTGGACATACAGTTTGGGCAAACAACGCACCAATCGGGAACAAGACTCTCGCAATTTACGCATTCTGCTTTAGCATTTTTAGTATCTTTAGGATTGTGCTTCGTAAAAATGCTTACAGCTAACTCTTCGTACTCTTCTCTTTTCGCTTCAGAAATCGTCTCCAATGATTCCAGCTTGATAAATGCTTTCGAACAAGTGGCAAATGAGCGATTAATCGCGCTCGATAATGCAAGTAAACAATAGATATCTTCCAACTCCAATATATCTTCGTATTCTCTAAGTCGTAAAGCAACTTTCATAGCAGCATCAAAATTTCCATCATATATTTGTCTATGTGCAAGCAAAAGAAAATGATACGCCTCCGCGCCACGCCAAGCATTTTCTATAATTCGAGTATCTTCGTTACTCTCAGTTAAACCCATTACGACATTACTACGACCCCCCTTTATCGCCGGTTTATTATTAATATGATCTTCTATTAATAAGGCTGCAAGAACATATATCTTTTTTGTACGTAGCGGATTTGTTCTCATTTTACCTTGTTCTTCGGCCAACCGAATCAATAACTTGGCAGCTTCCAATGAATAATTGGCTTTCTTATATAACTCAATAGCTTGAAGTCTTTTACCATTTGACAATAAATAATTTGCATATTTATTGAGCAATTCGCCAATCTGTGCCATTTTATAAGTTTTTGCTAGATCGACAGCTTGGTCCCAATGATTAAGGCGAACGCACGTATCAACCGCCAATTTTACGTCACCGTATCTAATATATGCTGCAACAGCTTGAGAACACATGCCTACGGAAGCTAACATTCTCGCTACAGTCTTTAATACAGGACTTTTATCAGGTAGTTGATCCACAGTTACTGCAAGTTGTATGAAATCTTCCAATTTATAATAACATTGAATAAGTTTCTCTAAATTCCTTCCTTTTTCATAATACTCCCTAGCTCCTTCCCAATTCTGCCTTTCAGCAAAAAAATCTCCAATTTTGTTAAATGCATGTTCCATTTGTTTATCAGATCCACCAATTCCCATTTTCATTAATTGGACAACACGAAAATAATCACCTAATTTTTGACGTAACGTGATAGCAAGATCTCTTCTGTCGATGTCTAAATATAATTTTTCAGCTTCATCATAGTTACCAAGAAAGGCTGCTACCTCTGCTTTCTTAAGTTGATCGTTATGTATATTTTTTAAACGTTTTATGAATTGTATACCCAAATAATCTGTGCAGCGAACCATTGAATTTTCGGCGGTCTCCAAATCTAACACGTTCAATGCCGATTCAGCTAACAAACGCCATAGACGCGGATGTGGATTTTCTTGAATAAAACTGTTGGCTTCTTTAAGACCTACCTTCGCCAATAATTCTCTTGTATCTCTTAAGGACTTTACCTCCAAATCAACTATTAAATTATTTGTAGTATCATCTGGATTCTGTATTAAATCATCCAATAACACACATCGTATTTCCAAATCATGAAACGAACAAATATACCCAGTACAGGATAAAGGTTCTTCGGGATCTAATCCTCTCAAAACGTACATCCGTGTTTTTTCCATAATTGCTAGTAACATAGGATTGTCTTCGGCCCAGCACATTGCCCATACATCTTTCCTTTCGAACTTACTGATATCTTCCCCTATGCTTCGATTACCGGATTCGGAATACTTCTGGGCCTCGAGATCTAACATAGTAAGAACACCAGATGTATCCATAATAGAAGCACGAGTTGAATCAGAATTTATCGCTACTTTATAAAGCCTACATGCGGTATTGTATCGATTCATAAGAGTTACTTGTGGTAACGAATAACGCTGAATCATTCCTGATTCTCTGCCAATCAAAAAAAATTTTTCGGATGCACAAATACAACAAATTGGATCCATTGTAGATTTAGTATTTATTGGAGCTTCAAATGCTCTATCTTTATCCAGATCTTGTATAACTTCGGTCACACCGGTAGGAGTTTCGTCTATATGATATATTTTTTCTTTCTTTGCCCTACCGCTATGTAATATTGAATTACGTGGTGTACGAAAGTTCCAAAGTAAAAAATTATTTTTCGATACTGCAATAACAACGTTACTAGTCATCGTTATGTATAACGGTTCCAAATTTAAAAATTTTGTATCTATTGGTGTAGCAATCGTATTGCATACTAATAATGCAAACTGTTCGACACCTTGAGCAGGATCATTTTTAATTGCTAAAGTGCAATGTTCTCCATATGAAGCTATAGAGATTAAAGTCTTAACATATTTAGTACAACACGTATTATTGCTTATATTCCAAAATGTGATACAAATGCCATCCTTGCCAACTTTTTCATTCGTAAATACGACTGTGTTACTAAAATATGTCCATTTATAATCTGGACGTATATTTGCAAAATATATGTACGAATCAACGGATAAAGCTACTCTGAGAGATCCTCCCTCCCAAGCACAAGAAGTTACTTCTCTACCAGGAATTTTTAAAGTCCTCGTATGCTCTCCAAACGGTGTATAAAATTGAATAACATTTACATCTTTTGTTTCTCCATTTGTGAGCAGTGGCATCATTCCAGTTACGGCTAGCAGAGATCCATAAGTATTCCAACAACTCCATGTAATCGTCATACCAGTTTCTAATATAACTGGATTATCGTCATTTATATCTTTCATTAATTGTATTCTACCATTTTGATAGCAGATAGCTAATGTCGGGCAATCCAAACCAACATAACCGTTTCTTCCATTGTACCATTGTAATGCAATTATTGTTTGCAACTGACTAGAGTTTAACGGTAAAGCATTTAATTTTGTTAAGAATACTCCTTGGTTATCGTACAAATGAACCTCTCCAATCTTTAAACCAAACAAAAGCAATTTCCCATCGGGAGACCATTGTACACTCGATAAAGATACATTCTTTAACTCTTTTCCCCAAATTCTATTACCGTCTACGGAACCAACAATAACCGCTCCATCTTCATAGACTATACATATCTTTTGACCATCGTAACTCCATACCATGCCTTTTACTACAGACTTATTGCGATTATTTATCATTTCTTCATACCAAGAACCTTTGTACAGCATCCAAACAATGATCACACCGTTTTGATCACTAGACGTAAGTTTCTGATGTTCTTCGTTCCATGTAACTACTTGCACTTGTCCATTGTGACCTTCCAAAGTTTGATTCATACTTAAATTGCTACCTGCTGCTAAACTGTGAGTTTTACCACCACTACGTGATCCACTTGTAGCAGAATCTACACGCAAAACCTTTAAAAGGCCGTCCTCTCCACCTACAGAAATGTAACCTTCTTTCTGATTCCATGCTATACAATTCAGTCGAATGTTGTTAGGTATAGCTATCTTTTTACTCAGGTACACGAACATATTTTAGTTTTCTTTACTACTTTAAAAGTGGATGCTAAGGAGACCTGAAAAGATATAACCTAATTTTTCCATCATTTTTCTCTAATTGTTTTCTTAAATATAAATGCACTGCAGTATTATTAAACATTTGTTATGTTACAAAGAATCGATAGAAAAATTATTTGCAAAATTTATACCTAAATAGAGATTAAATAGAGATTCGAAAATTATATCTAAAATCTAACCTCTTATGTGTCTCGTATAACACCATTCATGTTTGTATCTTTTTGCCAGTGAATCGTGATTACGAAAAGGATAAACTTATATATTCACATACTGATACATTTCAATGTCGATAAATTACAAATAAGACTCATTTATGTTAGTACATTGATCTATTTTAACGAGCATGGAATATCTGTTGCAAAATCAAAACTTAACCTACATTTATAAACGATCATCTTATCTATACTTCAAAGGCAAGCCAAATATTCTTTATTATCTTCATGTGTATAGATAATATTTCACAGCTATTGTAATTAAAATTTCCTTATTCCAAGAACTCTGAATTTATAAATATATTTTTCCACGGAAAATTTTAATTCTTTCCTTAATCCTACAGTAGAATAATACGGATATGGAATAATATATTGTACAAGAGAGTAAATCGTTAAAAAAGATCTAATTATTTGAGATTAGAATAAATATTAGTTATTTTAAATATCTATGTATCATATTATAATGTATAAAAAGAACAAGACACAGGAGATAAACATAAATTAAGTGTAAAGTATGAAAATGTACTTGAGAATACTGTAATAATGAAAAACTAATATTTTGCCTATCGTAAATATTATAGTATTAAAGTAAGCAACGTATCAATTTGTTACAAATATTATTTACAAATAAACCAGTGCGAGAGTAATTGCATTTTATTATCTTCTTCAACGTATTTTCTTACTCTTATATTACAATGAATATTCGATTAAAGAGAAAGAAAAAAGATGAATTACAAATATTATATTAAAAAAAGGATAACTGAAAGAACTTTGCTTTACTATTGCAAGCGTGTAATCATTCGTTATTAGACTAATTACGAGGCAAAGAACGAACGTTGTTATTTTTCAAATTGTATAACATACTATAAGGGGAAAAAAAAAATTTATATATATATATATAAATTATTACATTCACATTTATTATATTTTCTTACTGTTTTCATGATTATGAAAATTTAAATAATAAAAATATCAAAAAATATGTAGAAATATTATTTAAAAACGATTCAAATTATAGCACTTGGTACAAGAACAATCGTGAAGAAGTATTGTTTCTTACTTGCAATATTAAAGCTTTGGTTTTTTTATTATATACTTATACAGATTCGTATATATCAATATTTTTTTGTCTCTCTCTCTCTCTCTCTCTCTCTCGCTCGCTCGCTCTCTCTCTCTCTCTCTCTCTCTCTCTCTCACACACTCACTCTCTCTTTCTCTTTCAATTAATCCCTTTCCGACTCCTACTTCAACTGCTCCTTCCACACCTATGCACACGCAATATGCATAGCGTGTGCATTACAATAAGATACAATTGCTTAGCGGTACAGCACTTAACGCATCGCGCCATGTAAATGTGAGCATGTCTCTGTGTACGTGTGCACTTGCATGTGCGTAGAGTATATGCGTATTTATTTATATACTTATATACAAAGTACCTTCTATTTTTATATATTTTAATAACATTGTCAAACAATAATTTATTTTACTTAAGCTACATATACAACATACGCGTGCTTACTTTCAAACATCGTTGATGCACGCTGCACTCGCATTTAAGCATACACGCATTCTCTCTCTCTCTCCCTTTTATCCATCTTTATTTATTCTATTATCTCTTAATATGAATCATAATCTCACTCGTTATTTATCTCACGAAGACTAAAGACACCCAAAGCGGATCACAGTCTATCTCTGTATTCGTCGACTTTCAGCCAAATTCCAAGGAAGGAAATAAGAGTTAATAGCAAATTAAAAACGAACAATAATAATATATCGGAATGACCAGTTTTACCGCGATAATTCCTTCCTTAATAATAATATTTTATTCTTTGCATGAATCGTCGAGGTAAAATATTGGTCCGAATAAACTCAGGATAATTAGGTTCTTGTATCAATAGGGTAATTTTTGTCTGATCTTATTTGAAATCGTTCATGCATTTTTAAATATTGTTTTTGACAGTCGAACGAATCTGCTATCTGAGTCCCCATTGGAACATAATTAAATGGAACTGAAAGAAACCTATTGTTATTATTGTACTTCTTAATGATTTATATTTACATACGAGGATACTGAACGAGTCCTGTTTTTTGGTTAAAAAAAAAATGGTTGGACGTAATTTTGTGGCATACTGATCGATTTGATCATTTCTGCGCGTAGATTGTTTCTACGCATTTGGAATTTTTCTTATTCCTTTCGTTTACGCTTGCGTCTCTTATTATAAATATGTCGCAAGGAAGAGAGTGGCATTAATAGAGGAAGATTATATAGAAAAAAAAAAGAAAAATCACACTATTATTTAAGTAGCGTCTTAAACATGAAATTAGAATCAAAGATATAAATTTGTCAAAAATATTTAAGTATGATTGAATATGCATATGCTAGTGAAACTTATCGTTATGTATACGTTTTTGTAGATAGACTTTGCGGAAAAAAGGTTTTCATATATTCTATTATGTGCATGAATAATATAACTATATTCTTCTCACACTTACGACTCCTTTTTTTTGAGAGAGAATTAAGATATTTATCCGCTTAAGTAATTTTCAAAATTAATGGAGTAACACTTCATTCAACAATGTCTTTACTATTGTGTATTGATTTTGCAGTATTGATAGTCATACGGAGATATATGCGATCTCTGTTTCCATTCTTGTGATCGAATGTATGCGTTCGGAATGTAATAATAAACGATTTTACTTCAAATAGGTTTACTTATAATGGCGCAATGACAAGAGTTCGTTCAGAATCATAAATATAGCAAACGTATAAAATAACGTATGTTTACAATACGATATTAATCGTTCATCTAGGAACATTATAAATCAGATTAGATGCAAAAAAATAAGTATCTGATCCGTTCGTTAGTACTTAACCATCGTCTATTTTCACATATAACTGTCAGTTATCCTGTAACCGAGAGTATATTATGCTATAATGAGAGAATAATACTATCGGACGACTATATCATTGTAGACATAGCGTTCCTTTTTGAAAAACAGTTAATTAAATTATTTGTTAAAATGTAGTAACTAGCCAATCATTATACAAATCTTGTCATGTTTCGTTGTTGGGGCTTGTAGAATTAAAAAATGGATATATTAATCAATTGATCCGTAAATTAATCAGTCCATGTATACAATATTGGTCTTTAAAATTTGTTCGATGCAGAAAAAGTCCTTTTTTGTTATCCGATAACTAGTCGCTGGTAAAAGAGGCGACAATGTTGGATAAAATAGTGATTGTTTGTTGATACTTTTCCTGCAATAAAAGCTTTTAATGGCAGTTATTTATCTCTCCATCTTCTAATCTACCTTTTGCATATATGCTTAGTTTTTCAAGTCTTTTAAACTCTAAGCTAAGCGAATAAATACTGGAAGAAAAAAGTATTTCTAGGCTAATACCGTTGTTTCGATGATGAAGTGCCGCATTGTCGCCTAATAGGCCTTACCAACAAAGCGCTGTTAACTAAAGACGAATTTTCACCATACCTCTCTTTTAAATCTTTCTAAAAATTTTATAATATTTCTAAACATTAATCATCTTTACCAACGTAATTAAAAAAAAAGTAGACTATGCTTTTAACTATTATTTATTCACAGAGAATAATTTTAAGATGATCGAATATTTGAAACTTAGTAATAAATAACAATGTCATAATGTAATTTTAATTCGTAGTGTATAAATAAAAATATTTTTGATTTGAATAATATGTACAGCTTATTTAACTTAATTCTTTTTTATGTATCAGGTTTTTATGTATCAGTTGGTGAAAATTGTCTTATTCGTTGCATTATCTAATTTTTTAACTAGCTTGAGATTGTATCACTGGAGCACCTCTGTGTAACATAGACGCAGGTCGAGACTTACGACCTCCCGCCGTATTTGCGGGTGGATTTATAGATGGTGGTTGAAGTTGTTGTTGAGCAATTTGTTGAGTTATCGTCGAATCTCTCTTTAGAACATCAGCCGGTGACTGAAGTACGTCCATATATTCACGTATTAAATTCGCTATTTGGGTCGCCTAGAATATAAAATATATGACGATATAATGATAATATAAAAATAATTTGGGCCACGATAGAGGGAGAACGTAAAATCAGACAGACTCTTTAGTTAACAAGTTTAAATAGCCGAAATAAGGGAACTGTGATCGTAATCATTAAATAATAAACCATTGAAATTAATAAAAAGCATTATAATACGATAAGAAATTGATATAAAAAATATAGACGTAAAAATTCTTTAAAAAATAATTACCTGCGATGTCGTGAGAATGACCTTACTCTGTTTTTTATCCGTACCAGTAATTATCATCAGACAATTAACAGCAGGGCTGTAACTAAGAATACTATTATATTCATAGGTACAAAGCGTATTTCTAGAACGATGTTCCAAAAGATGAAGGCCTTGCTGATCAACAGCTAGCCAAAGTACACGTGGCCAATTTGATGTAAATGATTGCATAACATCGAAGATCGTTGCTCTGTGCAAAGGCCACGATTGAATCAGATTCAGGAAAGCTTTTTTCGCTTCCGATGGCGTCATTCCTCTTAAGGATTGATGATGTTGAAGAACACCTTCTACGCATAAATTAGGAACTAGTCTTGATGGTAGGCAGTGACTCGATATGGTACAGTACTCCTGTTCCGTTAAACTTTCGTGACAATCGCCAAGTTCCAATTGCGCTTGCAATGCTGTCAGCATCATCTACAATATTATTCGTATTAACATCATCGTTCTTCTATTACGGAGCCATGTATGACAGAAGTATTCATGTTTTATAATTAAAAAATAAAAGCGTTTACCGCTTCTTTCTCGGTAATCGGAAATCGGTCGGCACGAAGATCGTGTAATACTTGATGATATAACAGCTCCTTTTCTACTGGATCATCGAGATTCATATATTGATCTAGGAATAAATGTTTCTTAAATAAAAAGAAGTGATGGGCATGTTTTCTCTGTGGCTGTTGACTTTTTTGCGATGCACTGACAGATCTGTAACGTTCCCACGTAGACATTACTTCGGCAATTTTTTCTTCAGGAATTAACGCTCGTTCACTGGGACCCAAGACTTCGTAAATTGCATAACCTATGATTAAGCATAGTATTTTTTTTTTT
>JAITYT010000478.1:194418-206314 GCA_025433975.1 Liostenogaster flavolineata
TATGACAATATGTCATTGACAATGACATAATGTCGGTAATATTTACCCATAGCGGATTCTTCAAGACCAATTTTCGCTTTAATAATCTCCATAACATCCCGAGCAGTCGCAGAGGGATGAAATTCGACCGCATGATACTGCCCGTCCATAAAATGAAATCTAGCATAAATTAATCTACGGTTGATGGTACACATTATTTCTTCCCTACTAGGTGGCAATTGTCTCCTCCTTGTACCTTGAGTCTTATATAAACATTTTTCAGCGAATCTCGCATATTTACCTTCCTCGGTTACGTAATCACTCGCACATCGTTTAAGATGAGCGATAAGATATTTACGAATAACTTTCTGCGGTGGTAAGATAACGGAACACGCCAAAGATAATAATGCCCAATGTCTAAGGTTTACACGACTATTTGGATCTGGATGATCTGTGGTTTGTTTTATTAACTGAAGATATAATTCTCCTAACAGATTTTCTTTTCGTATGCACCGTTCCATTACAGTCTGTATAAGATTAACATGCTCGTCTTCAACTCGACGAACCGTATCTCCATTTTGGCCAAGACCAGCATAAGTCAGTATAAGTTGAAAAACACTGAGAGCGATTTGTTCATCGATATCGGACAACTTCGAAAGACTCTGCGGTATCAATTGTCTACTGAAAGCCCAGTAAGCATACGGAAAGCCTTTGTATGTTTCCCCGTGATCCGTAGAACTTCCGTGTTCCTGTCTAAGTTTTTCTATTCTATGTTTAGATAATCTTCTTAATGTGTTTCTCAGAAAACCACCTCCGGAATCTTGAGGTTTTTTCAAGATTTCGGCGTCAACTAACGTTCGCCTGCAATTTACTAAGTTATGATAAAGTCTAATGCGATCTTCGTTTGTAATTCCTTTTAACTTTTTCGTGGGAATTTCATTTTCTGTAATCCAGCCTGCTAATGCAGGACAGTAACTTACAATTAGACTACCTATTTCATTTTTTTGTGGCGTTTCGAATACGAAGCATTTGTGCGAACTATCAGGATTATGTCGAAGAAGGGAAAGAGTAATAAACGAATCACTTGGGTCCAACATAATACTCTCTACATCTTGATAACGATATTCTGATAAAACAAATTTGTCGTCCGGTTTAATGAGCATCAACCCATCGCAGTTAATACCCAGAATTAATTGGTTTCCATATGACCAGTATCCACGATATGTAACATTAAACATCGTAGTACCGTAAAGAGGATATTGCATAACGCATGACAGGTATAAAACTTTGGCTGCTAGCTCTTTGCGGCCGGCACCGTATTGTCTATGTGCTTGCGCGATTATGGGTACCCAGACGTCATCACCTCGAGCACGACTGATTCGATAGGGTAGAAAACTATCGACTTCGCTGTAATAATCTAGACGATCATTGTCCTTTGGATCACCTAAGGCTACTTGAGCTTGTAATCCTGCCAATTGTAGAGCTACTTTTTCGGATACTGGAAAATCATCGCACTGCAGACAAGCAATATTCAAACGTAATATAATTACTTACTATAGTTGAAAAAATGAAAGAGAATATTAAAAGAAAGCGTTATTAATAAATACATTATCATATGGAATATAATACTGCGATTATACCTTAACAACATTATAGACAGCTTGTGCATACAACATGTTCACTTCCACCGGGTCTTGTGAAATCTCTCGAGTATTACGAAATAGTCTTCGTTTAAAGACAAAACGATTCTCGCCGCTACCTAAAGTTGTATTATTTACACGTCTTAATGTTGAAAACGTTGTTTGAGGAGTATTTAACTTACATTGTTTCCTGAAAATAAGGTTTCTTTTTATGTTGAACTAAATCTTGCAGTACGAAGACAAAATAATCATACGGCGCATTCGGTTACTTAAATGCAACGACATATAAGACTTACATCTCCCACGCAGCAATTACATCGTATAAGTAATCGTGTGCTCGTACGTGTTCCTCTCCATCCGGTCTACTTTGATAAATCGCCCATCCTTCTAAAGATCGAAGACCTAATTTATCAGCTAATTTAGCCACGGCATCGGCAGCGGTATCGGTTGGATGTACGTCGATTGCTTTCGTCCTTCCATCCAAGAAAAAAAATCGGCAGACTATAGTACCTAATCTTCTCATGGCTGCAATTTCTACAGTAGAAGGAGGATATTGTCTGCAAGAAACCTTTGTGTTCTTGCAATTATCTATGCACCATTGAACATATTGCCTGAGTTTACCCTCCAAAACTAAGTTTTTTCTAAGAAAAGAGGCAAAATATTTGTAAAGCAATTTACTTGGCTGAAATGCTACTATTGCTAAACAAAGTAATAACCAAACACGTTCTGCCCATTCGGGATTTGGATTATTAGTTGCTTGCCGCATGGATTGTACAAAAATTTCATCTCGTAATTCCTCACGTTCTATACCATAACCAATGATACTTTGAATCGTTGCAATTTCTTGATCGAGTTTCATTTCGCCCCGAATGTATTTGCAAAGATCCTTAAAAATAAAATATCATTTTATAATTTTTAAAATAATTATCATGAAATTTAAATTAAGATATCATTTTTAACAATTTTCTTTCTTACCCTAAATACCGAACAAGCTACATTGACGTTATCCGGATCGTACATATGAATATGTGAATTAGGTATACTAGATCCTTTATAATACGTAACCATTTCATATTTCGGAATATATTCCACGCTTTTACCGCGAGATTTTCTTGTGAGAGTAGCAATTATTGTACCTTCGGGTGATCTTTCGTGGCTATTGAAATAATTTTGTGCAAATTCGACGATATCATGATACGTGACCTCTACATCTTGTTCGTTTTTATCTTCTAATTCTTGAAGTTTACGCTCGACTCTACATTTTCGTCGCTGCTCGCGTTCAACCGGTGGATGCGTAACTTGTTGTAATTGTGATTGTTGATCTTGTTGCAAAGGCGGTACCGGTTGATGTTGATTGTGATGACCGTGATGCAAATGATGTCCATTCGTATTTCCAGATTCTGAACGCGACGGTGGATTACTTATCTGAGTTTCATTCAAAATTTTAGCACTTGGTACCGGTGGTGGAGAACTACAAGTTTCGCCATTTGTAATTTGACCAGGACTTCCGTTAATAACGATTGGTGAATTCAATCCACTCTCTTCTCGCGGTAAGACAGATTCGTATATAGGCTCGCTATTATCCGCCGAAGAATCTCCATTTACGGTCAAAGGCGGAGGTGCGGACGATGGCGGCGGCGGAGGTGGCTCTGTCGGTTCTGGAAGACTTGGTTGACCAAGTTTCCCGGCGCTTCCTCCGATAATTCGTTGAGATTGTTGTTGAGCGGCTTCTTTACCGTTGGATAACGTTGATTTGGATTCGGATTTAGAGTTTAATTCCATCTCTTGCTGTATTACAGTTTCCAGTTCCACGTCAAGATCTTCTACGAGTTCGTCCATTCTCTCCCCAATTTCTTCGATAATCTGATTACTTTTTGTTGATTGTACATCCGAAAGGAACGAAAAAAGATTATCAAGGTCTACCGACTGCAAATCCGAGGCTGCTATCTTTGAATTCATTTGTTCTGCCATTTGTGATAACGCGGCTATTTCTTCTTGTGCTTTTCTGTGAAATAAATGAAATACATAATAAAATGTAAAATACATAATAAATTCGACGACACATAATTTAACATTTTTATTAAGTATCCTGCGAATGTTAAAATTTAAATTCTGACTAGAGTGTCAGTTTTATATCTGAAGAAAAGCAATCGTTAGAAATATAGTGATATAGCGCGATAAAGAAACTGCATTCGTCATTCAGAACTGACGAACTTACCCAGCTTCCATTCCAACAATACCATTGTACTGAGCGCTATAAAAAATGGAAATAAATACTATTAAAATACAATTTGTACGATCGATTGCAAAATCGATCGCTTTTGTTAATCATTCCACACAAATCGATATTGTTATCATTTAAAGTTAAAAGAAAAATTCCTAAATTATGCGATATTGTTCTTTACCTTTGGCTTTCCTCTAAAGCTTTCTTGTCTTCCATCAATCGTCGTTCTTCCTCTAATCTTTCTCTCTTTCTCATCTCTTCATCGACTCGTCTCATCTCTCGTAATGCGGCAGCCACTTCCCTCGCAAAAACACCTCTTAAATGACTTTGTATCACGATAGCTGCTCTACGTTTTCTAATAAATAATATTCGCAATTTCCACCCTCGATAAGCATGTTGTACCTTCAATGCTGCATCTTTTACTCGTTTATATTCTATTAAAATAATGTCATCGGTCGATTCTATTAATTTAGTATTTCTTGGGGGATCGTTATAAAATAAAGTTTATAAAGTTAAAGATCAACGTACCTTTTCGTATTATATATCCCCTCCAAACTTTCTGTATAATTATAGCATTACTGGTAACCATCTGATTTCTTGAATCTTCCAATGGTTCGTGTACATAGCTTCTTAGAAATACTTTAGACCGACCAATTTGCCATTCCGTTTCCGGTATACCCTGTACACTGATCAAAGATCTAACAGCTTCTCTTTCATCGTGGGTTAATGATATGCGGCTTTTATCAAGACATCGATACCTCGTAATGAACTCGTGAAAAGACATATGTATTGGAAATCCTTCCTTACGTATACGTATGATATCTAACATACCCAGATATTTCAATTGATCCAACACAAGCTTCTCATCGTAGTGATTTGCTATTTTTTCCATGTTCGGTTTAATACACCTTGCATACCATGGCGTTGTAGCCTGTAAGACATCTACGAGAGCTTGCAACTGGTGTCTAAAAGAATCGCAAAGTGTTGGTTTTCCTTTCGAAGTACCACGGGGCATTGTCGTGGTCGCGTTACCAGTTGCTCGAGCAACTGTAAACCCTAAGAGATCTTGATAATCCGTAATTTTCTGTACGAATTCATTAGTACTTCTTGACATAAAATCGAAGAAGACATCCTGCTGCACATCTCTATTTTTGTCAACAAAACCTTCTACAGTGTACGTTACGCATCCTGCATAATGCTTCACTCCGAATTCCTTCTCCCATTTTCGTCGATCGTCACCTTTCACATAGCAAGAATGATTTTCAAATTCCGCATGTAAATTCGTTAAATAAGCTAAGTCGGAGCCTTTTGGCATATGGCACTGTTCGGTCAATAATTTGAGAACACAACGAGGAGGTTTTTCTATCAATTCTAGGCACATGGTGTTGTCCGTGAAGGTAATATGAGAATATTGAATTTCTTCTTGCCGATACTGTACAAAATTAATAAATAATCATTATTTTTTGCATATACATATACGTAATATACGAAGGACCATTAGGAAATTAAATAATATACTATAACGAAAAGTAAAATTGAATGAATTTTTAAATATAATAAAAACTCACAAGTTCCTGCTCCAACGCGAAGACGTAATGATTAAAGAATTTGTGGAGTTTCTCGTTAGTGTAATTAATACATAGCTGTTCAAAACTGTTTACAGCAAAGTTTTCAAATCCAAATATATCGAGCACTCCAAGGAATCTAGAGCTGTCCTGTCCGGGATTCGTACAGTTGTTAATATGATTGATAAGCCAGGCAAAAGTTCTAGAGTAAAGGGCTTTTGCCATAGCGTGTCGATTTTCTTTAGCCTCCTGCACTTTCAAGGGAATTTCCGTAATATTTCCACGAACATTAATTTGACGTATCAGTACTACTTTCATCAAATCTTCGACCTGAAGTCCGAGCAATGGCGCGACTGTACCGATAATATCGTCGTCTTCTCTCGTCAATTCGCATCTTTCACCGTCCACGTCTTCGAAATTTAAATTGCCCAGCCAAAGAATCGCTGATAGAACTCTAAAGATGCCTTCGCACATTTCTGGAGCAACCTGTGGTAATTATACACAAAAACCCATAATTTAACATAGACCAAACTAAAGCATTAGTAAAACATCTTTAAATTAAATAATTACTTGAAGTACGTTGAAGGCAAGTCTCAAGGCGTCAAGCTTCTTGGAATCCGATATACCCTCGATCTTAACGCAACCAGATTGATTGAGATATTTGTAATGACTAGCTGGTTTGAGTTTGTACTGTTCGGCAAATTCCTTATCCCTAGTACCGGCCTCAACCAGCTGATATAACACGTGATAGTTACGCTCTCCGGGACTCTGAAATGTAATGCGGCTCTGCTCCAATAGATAATCCTGAATAATGCATCCTTTGATCATCCATTTACTGTCGAAGCATACTTGCATAAATTTGCCAAACCTTGAACTGTTGTCGTTTCGAACAGTTTTTGCATTACCTACAGTTTAAATATTTAAATACAATTTAATAGATTCAAAAAATATGTATTAGGTTGTTCGGAAAGTAATTTCGTTTCTTAAATGAAAAAATGTTGTTTTTTATGAACAACTATTGGGAAAAAACGAAATACTTTCGAACTTTATAAAACTTTATATCAACAAGCGTATACGTTTAAACTCGCATATTCGCAAGATTCTAAACACTTCGTTTATTAATACGTCTGATTACCAAAAGCTTCGAGAATCGTGTTGGCTTCTAAAATTTGTTGTTCCACCCAAGTATCGACATTGCTGGTTACCGAACAAAGATACTGCAAGATGAACTTGGTGGTTTCAGTTTTCCCCGCGCCACTCTCACCCGATATTACACAAGACTGATTACTTTCTGTATCCTGAAGAGATCTGTACGCGGCTTCGGCAAGAGCAAACACGTGTGGTTCTAAAGACCCCATCTTCTGACCGTGATAACGATTCACATATTCCTGTAAAAAAAGAACGATCAAGTTTGACAAGAACCTTCCACCGTGTCTACACCGGTTTACATCGTGCATGCAGCTTCCTGCTGGCTGGCCTTGTTCGATGGAGAAGAATGCAATGACTGATCGACTACGGTTTAAGTAACGCAACCTACTTTCTTTTCAGATATTTTCCGTTCTATAAATACACAAATGACATCACGAGATAAATAAAATGTATTTATCGATACGTTTAAATGCGTGTACACTCGTATTGTTCCTTATTATCGAGCCATTTGTATAGATACATTTGGATCGCGAATATACTTTATTATGATGTCAGAATTACGAATACGTCGATAAATAATACAATTATCATTTTAAAACGTCTGGTCGCGCTGAATAGCTATTCCATAATTATTTTCCATATTTATCTGATAATTATGGTACACCAAGAATTTTTAACTCGTTACGACGTTACTTTACGTCGTAGTTTATTAGCTGCAAGATGTGACCCAATATCAACGCGTCCTGAATCACAACCCTTTATGCGTGATACCATCGTCGTCGTCACGTATTAAATTGAGGCTGCAAAAGCGAACAGCGGGATGCTATTTCTCGGGTCATGTCTTTATCGTGTTAATGCGTTGGATCGAGTTAGCTCTCGTGGTCCCATATTGTTACCTCGTTTATTTGCATTAACGAGGGGGAAACGCGTATCGATGAGCGTCTTCCATGTTTACGACGTGAAAAGATCGACGCTTCCTTCGAATTATACGTCACTAAAATAATACTAACTCCGCTTCCCACGTCCACGCTTTATTTGATCGTAGTAACGAGTTCGATGAATTCGCAAAGTATCAAAGTATGAATTCAAAAAGAAAGACGGATCTCTTCTCAAGAAATGTTCGTAGAGATCTTAAAGTTTTACGAGATCCCAATATTATACCTATAGAAAATGTTTCAATGCGTTGTTTGACAAATACGCTTTGCCACAGCGAACACTATAGCCTAGCAGACGGTGAACCTATTACAAGGATAGTGGATAGTCGTAGTGTGTTAATGGTCGGATCGAAGGAAGGAAGGAAGGTCGACGAAGGTAAGCATGCTTTTCTGTCTTCGTTGATATCGACAATCTGGACGTCCGATAACGAAAGGTAAGTAAGGTGAGTAATATCTTAAAGCATCTAGGGCATGTGAGAAATCGGAAACAATCTATACCACTACGCGACGTGGACATTAGCCTACATTCGTTCAACTCGTACAACTCGACAAAATATGAAGCATACAATTTCCTCGTATCCCGAACGGAATAAAAGCAAGAAAATTACGTCGGAAACGAATCCCGAAATCATTCCATCTATAAATGTTCCCTGCCCGCGTTGATCCTAGCGGAGAAGCAGTTCGAAGAGGGGATCACTGTGAAAGGGAAACGTCTATCGATTCTAGTGCCTTTCTCGAGAAGCAAGAATACGAGAGAATCGCAATAACGTCGGACCAACGTTCTACTCAAATCGTAGAAGAAAGGACGTCCTGGCATCGAAGGCTCCGAGGCAGCAACGGCTCCGAATCCGATGCGCGCCGTCGGCCCCCGATCAATAACGCGGGGCGTGCACCATCACCGCGTGTATCGCTACCGCGTGTACCATCGTCGCGTCGTCACTGTTTCTAATCTTCCTTCTATCGATGCACGATTTTTTTTCCGACTAATTTAAAACAAATAAAAAATACGATACTCGTTCCAAGCTCCAAAAATGCTCTCGATCCTTCTCGAGCTCACGGATATTCCACGACTTTTGTTTCATCGAAACGATCGGTACCAACTTTTGGACTTACGTTTGGATCGTACTACCCACGCCCCAATAAAAGTCCAGCTAGGCTACCACCCATCCTCGAGCTGCCTTCGTGGTACTCGATACGCGACGCAACGCATATCAACGAGGCCCTCTTCCCAAAGGAGTGGGTCGTCACAAAGGAGTTAGCCATATAAATGTTACGCGCGAGTTTCGACTACGACAAACTCCCTCCTCGCCTACCTTCCACGATATTTGATGCGTCACAAGGGAGGCCATTAGCGTTACTTAAGTTATTCGTGTATTCGAGGAATAAACTCCGGCTGATACTTCCAGGAAGTATTTATCGATAATGTATTTATAGGCAGTCGGCCAGAGAACCAAGAGGTATCCCGACTGTATTATTTCGTTGAAGAAGGACCGAATGAAACCGTGAAACGTTTGACGTAACACCATGTACTGGGCAGTGGAACGGAAGGTATTCTTAAAAAATATTTGCGATAGAAGTATCAACCATGTAAGGTATAACCATAATAAGAAATAATCGTGCCATTTTGAAATGGAATTGCCCCGTTATCGTAAGACAATGTCTAACATCGCAGTTCGCGCATTTCCCTTTCCTTTTAATGTTAACGCGTTTACAGTTATGACTGTCACCAGTGACCGCCATAGGCTTTTCATCTACACGATCTCGCGCAAGTTTATGCCGTGGTCACAGCCAGTAATACAACAGTTAAGTAAAGACGTCATACTCTTGCGATTCGATACTACAATATGATGTATATCATTACTCTCTATCATTTTCTATTTCATTTTTTCGTATTATTGTTATCATTAGATTCAATGCAGTCACGTTTGACTGCGTTTGTAAGGCGAACGGTAAAAACCGACTCTAAAATTGTTGCGGTCGAATCGTACGAAATACTTTATCTCCCTTTGCATCCGCTTAAGAAAACCAAGGACATCGTGGAGGTTGATAAGATTCTTTCTTTGTGTTCGTTATCACTGCGAATGTATCAAACGTTGCGATTCCCTTTTGAAAATAGATGGATTTTGGACAGAAGAAATCATACAGAAACCCCATGAAATTTCTTGCTAATTTTTTATAATTAATTTGAGAGTAAATAAGGAAACAATTCTGACACGATCAAAGAGGGGATAATATAGAAATATTTGACTTGAAAAAGAAAAGAAAAGAAAAGGAAAAAGCAGTTTTCAAAAAAATTTGAACGTTCCCTAACGTAAAGCTAACTCTTTCCACGTTCCCACCCACGACCAAGCGCAGCAACAGACGTCCGATTTTCACGAGTAGGCCGTCGCTCTCACGGCGAGGAGCATTTTGGTCACGAGAGGAGTTCACCTTCAACGGAATTCCTATTTGGGTAGGCGCATAATGCATCGCTCCGCGTTCATTTTGTGCCGGCTGAAATAAAGCGTAGCCGCTTTTCGCTTGTTGGCTTGCTCGCTTAATCCAAGAGGCATGATACGGTCGTGATAGGGCCGACGCCAATCCGTCGCTCGAGTGAACGTCGAGCCACTCGAAGGATATCAAACGGTACCATGTGCGCGCAAAAATAAAGATTGGGGAGTCCCTCGAGTGCGAGGAGAAACGGCGAACCAATCCCCACGTGCCCTTTACCTTGTCTTGTTCGACAGTATCGACGTGCCACGTCCGAGTAAATAACTATTTTCAAGCCTAGGTCTGTTTTAACAACATCAGCAACGATTGACCGATAGCACCGATAGGAAGCAGTTCGTTGCTTGGCAGATAACGAGATGAACCGCTACGCTATCTCTGGAGTTTTAATGGACGAAAAGTCGCCTTGTGCTAACCTACGATCATCCACGACGATACCTTTAGCTCGTAAGAACCTTTTTCGAGTCTTTATTCTTCCCTTCACCGTAAGAATCAAAACTTTTCGACACCGATTGAAATTTTCCCCTTCTTCTTGATACGTCGCACAGGTGGACGACGTAAAGGCACAGAAGCATTTTGTGTTCAGCAAATTCCAACGACGAAACGTTTCAGAAAGACGTTTCTTCTTCCGAGAAGAGTCACCGTAAAATATAGTAATGCCATATGGGTTTTGGATTACACAGCATCGAGAATAAATTTGAACTCCCGCTAACGATGAGAAGGCCGATAACGACGGTAACTCGAGCGAACTAACGCGAATGAGGTGTGCTAATCTCCTTCGTACGAGTGGGATATCAGAATTTTCTTTTACGACGAATGAAAATTTCCATCACTTTTTTTAGAGGAGTTTTTCCATACGTCGATGCGGAAGGGCTAATCTCATGAAGGTTAGACGGTGCACGTTACGTTTTAAAGGACACTCGTCCAAGAAGGGATCGCTACCATATCGATTCGATCTTTTAAAGGGCGTACGTAACGTAGGGTGTTAAACAAAAAGGGTCTAAGACTTTAAGAGCTCGCGGTACTCACCGAGAGGAGTACGAAAATGCTTTATCAGCATCGCTTCGAAAATCAATACTTTCGTAGACCCCCACTTTTTTAACATCTCGTAGGCACTTAAACGATGGAGACTCGCTGAACAAGAAAATTTCATCGTGAAGTGTTCCCTATCGTAAAACGCCGGATTCGATGCTCGAGTAACAAGTTATATCCAGTATGCGATAACGCTCGCGAAAATGCGTCGCGCTTCCGTTTCCTTTACTCGCGCCGGAACTTGACAATTCCAGCGTAAGATAAAAACGTCCTCTCGCGAAGAGTTCCCTAGACGCCGCAAAGACACCACAGAGCGGAAAAAGATGATATCGTTCGAGTTGAAATGCGAGTAGTCGACGAATTCCTTTTAATAATTATGGGAGAGCGGATAACATTGACGAACGTATACATACTTCGATCCAACGATAAGAAGAGTCATTTTTTACGTTCGACAACGACACAAATCGTAACATGGCAAAGCTCTCCCTTCGTAGGAAGACGTGCAAATTTTGATGGAAATATTTTCTACAATCGATGTTCTTCGAAGATCTCATTTTGTACAGGTTTAAACGCATCTATATTTTACAGTCGATAGACTAGATACTACTACACTGTACTACATACCAATGGAAATGTGTTGAAAGTTACGTCGTACAACCTCAAAACATCGCAGAGTTGATAAATAGTATTAAAAAATGCAGTCGCAGCATTCTTACATCTACGTTAGATAATGTATTTCAAAGTTTTTGCAAACGATCGCAGTTCTGTGTTAATCCCAATGGACAACGCTTTAAAAACATATACCACGCGCATCAGATGCGCGAGCAAAAATTTTCTTTTTTTTTATATTGTGTATTTCAATCGTTAAATTATTATATTTCTCTT
>JAITYT010000478.1:270463-283282 GCA_025433975.1 Liostenogaster flavolineata
CCTTCGAGCGAAGCAACTCTGAAATTCATGGAAGTTTTAGAAATTTAACGTTCGCTTAAAATCGGCCAGCGAACCTCCGTAAATTCGGAAGGGTAGAAGCGGATAAGCGATGGAATTCCTAATCCCTCCTCTGGAGATCGGCGCGTGCGGTAGGTCGAACGCCACTCGGTAAGGTCGATTCCTCTCGCGTACGTGCACGAGCTCGAACCTGGTTTAGATGGGTAGGTAATGCAGATAAGCACAAGACTCGTAGGTAGCCGAGGTTGGCGAGGATCGACGTAACTACCCCGTGGCAGCGTGCTCTCCACCGTCAGGGCAAATAGGAGGATCATCGCGTGTACGTCATAAAATTGATATTTATCCTGGCGGCAATCCAAGGTTTCGAAACGATGCCAGAGGCATCCTCGGCTTAGTCGCGAAGAATACCGGATTCGCTGTTGATACGGTACGAGGGCCTACGGTATATCTATCGTAATTATCGTACTCTACCTCCTTCCTCTAACCCTCGAGCCGCGACCGCGAATTTCACGAGCTGTGCCTTTCCGGTGTATTCATTTTTCTTTCTCGCCGCGCGTCTCTCCACGCAATCATTCGCGACTCACCCCTTCCGTCTCTTCTCCCGGCGTCGTGATTAAAGAAGAAGGCCTCTCTGCAACCAGTCGAGGTCGATCGAGACTCACTGAAATTGACTCGAAGCCTGAAAGGTAGACGGTCAAACGCGCGCCTCTATGGCCAAGTCGAGCGTGCAAATGCGAGAATTCCACGTGCTATTCCGCTCGTTGGTCGATATTTGTTTTCCCTTTCTTCTCTCTCTCTCTCTCTTGTTCCTTTTATTTATTTTTTGTTCTTTCTTTCCTTCCCTCTCGATCGAGCGAATACGTAGGTACGCATGCAGAACGCGACGCATCGCGCAACGTGGATCGCGAGGTCCCCCTCCTTTACGCACGTTCCACGTGCTGGATGGATTCGCACGCGCAAACCTATTCATCTTCGCATTCACGCATTGTCGTAAATACTTTCCCATTAGCGGGTAGGTCGAGTCGAATTTACGTTTGATTTAAACGCGCGCCCAGCTGTGTGCGGCTTTCGATATTGCGCGACGAAGCTTCGTTTGCGCGCATCGTGGTATTTCGAGGAAGATAACGGGCACTGTTCTTTTAATTACGGCTTTTCGCGCGATTCGAAAATCTTTTTCATTCCTGCGACTTCCTCGTTTCTAAATAATTATACCGCTTTGTTTCATTGACGAATTGTTCACGTTTTTTCGAATTATTCCGATAAATTGATTACGTAGAGTTACCCGACGTGTTAAGTCTCTAATGTCAGATTCGCAATTCAACGCGTTGGAATATTTAGAAGGAATGTCCACGAAAGGAGACAAATTCGACGAATTGGGGCTTTCGTTGTTTTCTAATTTTTAACCTCTTAACCGGGGAATAAAATTTTGTGAAACTCGTTTCACATTAGGAACTGTGTGATAAAAAAAATATAAGAAAATATTTATATGTATATATATTAACATATTGATTTTATTATTTCTGGAACAAATTTTACATTATTCGATATATTAATCAAATATTTTCAATATTCAAAGAATCGGTTGTCTTTCGGGCATGACGAACGTCGTATCGACGAGGAGGTTAAGAAGAGAAACGAGATTTCGCTCGCGGATAAACGTTCGAAATATTTCAGCGAGGAACAGAAGGAGAGGAGAGAGAAACCAAAAGCACGTCAAATTACGGCATTCGGTGGGAAATAAATTCGTCGTGATAGGAAAGTCGACTCCGTATGCGAGTACGGTACGCAATGATATACGAGACTACAGCCGTTTCTCGTAAAACGAATATTAGAAGTTGCGCGTAAATCCACTCGTAGACATTTTTTATCGTGATATATCACAGCACGTAACTGTTTCGCTTTTCCAATTCGTCGAATCTTCTATAAAAATCTTCGATAAAATTCCGTGCTTCGAAAGCAGTTTAAAGTTCGGATCTAAATGCGTAAGATATTCGCGATAAAGTTAATATTTTTGAGCTTACGATTACATCGATCTTAACCCTTTGCACTCTTATGTCGAGCGTTACTCGACATTTATTCGATTCGCGATTCTCCTATTTCGAGACACGCACAAACTTTCGTGCTTTTCTTCTTCTCTTGCGAATAATATTTAAAAAAGTATATAAAAAGAAGAATATACAAAAATAAAAATAAAGAAAAAAACGAGAATTCTATTGTATTACCAAGCTACATTAAGAATTATTAGAGAATAGTTAGAAGTTATTGGAAGGAAAAATGGAAAAAAATTGGAAGTGCGAAGGGTTAAGATGCTTCACCCGACATTTTATAAGTCGTTCTAATTTTTGAACGAGCTCCATTTTATAATATAGCATAATTTTTAAACTAGCTTCTAGACGAGTCTCCAAGTATATAAAGTGACTGTCTAATCATTTCGATTTTCGATACGAGAGTGACGGAATGCCGTACAACCCGAGCGCGAGTCGATAAAAGGAGTGCGTAGGTTAAATCGAGTGAGGCCAAGAGAGAGAGAGAGAGAGAGAGAGGAAAAAAGCATGGAAGAGCGAGCACGAGCGCGCAACAGGATAAAGATCCATAGCTCGTACTGACTATCGAGAGAAATTATTTGGAAGGTGGATGGATAGAAAATTGCGCGAATATCGATGCGTCGTCGACTCAGCTCATATGGAAAGCATTTGAACGAAAATTAAACGACATCTACGTTGTTTCATAAAACCGATGGAGGGTCAACGAATCGAACGAAGCGGAATACGAATTAAATGGTCGAGACCCGATGCGGCTGCTGCTCCTTTCATGCAACACGACTAGTAGGGCGCGACACGGTCCCTCCTCGTTTGCTGGTATTGATCCTTAATCCTAACGAAAGGGTAAAGGACGGAGCGACGCTGCGACATCGAATTCGATGCTATTAGATCGTTCCTGGCTTCCTCTCTTTCGTATATGATAAGTAAGGGTATCGAAGGGTCTCCGGACTTTTTCCTACTGAAAAAGTGTAACTTTATCTTCGTGTGTCGATTTATTCTGGACGATACGTATTATATCTATAAACTTAAAAAAATTATATAAATTAATAATAAATAAAAATATGTGTTATAAAATGTAACGTATCTTTTTAAATTTATAAATATATATTTATCGTATCTTTTATCAATGAAAATTTTTTCGAACGACCCAATACGATACGGTTTCGAATGGAATTCGTTAGAAAAAAGTCAAGTCACCAAATTGATTCGTTTTAATGGTAAATGTTGCTTACGTAACGTTCGTCGTGGTTGAGCCCCAGTGGCGCACGAGTGGTACCACACCCAACGACTTGAACTTTAATAACCCTTCCATGACTATAGTATCGCGAGTCACGCGCGTTAAACACCGAGGATGTTTATTAAATCGCACGACGCATGCTTTTTATTAGAATTTATCACGTGGCACTTGCGAGCATTTCGCTCGTGCCGATCCGAACGTTTCTTCGGTTCTCATCGATGCCAGGCAGCGAAAATTCTCTCACGCGTCGAATTAATACGATTTAATACAATTTGCATCCGCGTCGAACCAAAGCGATTGACCAACGTATTTGCATCGTACGTAAGCCTGTTTGCCTAGCGATGTCAATGCGAAAAACGTCGATTATTTACAACGTTCGCTCGAAGCTCGAGTAACGTTTGACCAACAACGGTTGAAGTCGCGCTAAAAACCAGCAGCTCTTGTCGCTTCGAACGATTTATCGTTGATTATTCGAAGTAGCGTGACGATACATTTGACGCGTTTAATATTGGGGAGGATCGAAAAGTAATAAAACATTCTTTTTTGCATTTATTTATCAAAGAAATTTTAAATACTAATCAACGAAATAATTTCCATTACATTTTTTAACATTTTTTGCCAGCGTCAAGGCAGTCGTTCGATTCCCTTTTTAAAGAATTTTTAAGACAAAATAAACAATAAATTTTAAAAATCGAAGAAATTACGATTACTTTCCGGTAGACCTAATATATTTGTATTTTTTTAAGTCGATCTGCTTGAATCGTCCGCATTACGAGGACGCTGGTCGACGATCGATCGAGAAAGTTTAACTTTGTTTCGAATCGTTTGCAAAAGGAAGAGCGGAACGGACGAGGTGGAGAGAAGGGAGGAAGTAAATAACGAAAACGGATTTGTAGCGTTTAGAAAGTCGCTTACGTAAGGTGCGAGCGGATCCCCGGAACGATGTTCTACCCTCGCGATCGAGGAGGAAATCCACGAACGTCCCCTCTACCCCCGATGTCGAATTTAACCGTCCCTAACCGTAACACGAGGGTAGAACTCGTTTGGTTCGGCCCTTCGTGCCGATGGCGTACCCAAAAATCGCGTTTCTTCGGTCGATCGTTAGCATACGCGAGAACGAAAGCATCGGCTGAGATCATTGTAGATCGAACGATCGTCGATTTTTTGCTTTACGATTTACCTTCGAGCGAACATATTCGCTAGATTTTATCGAAGCTCGTTCGCGCGATAATGCTAATAAAATTAACGCGTCTGAATGTCGACTGTTCGATCGAAAATAAAATGAAAACCGTTTTCTCCTTGACGAGATAAATTTAGAGATCGATGATAGAATTAAAAAAAAAACGAATAATTCAAAAGAATTCGGCGACGTGTCACGGAAAATTAACGATAAAATCGTTCATTTTTGCGCCAAGCGGGCAAGTTACGAATTGTCTCGTAATTTAATTTGTATACTTCGTACGCTCCTATTAACAGGAACTATTCCCAAATATGGCATGTAAATACTGCTGCAAATATTTTGGACGATGTAACGCGTCGATGACGAGTTTCTTACGGAGGACTCGCGTGTAAAAATAATTATCAGCCATATACGAATCCACGGTTGACGTGAATTTTTGTTCCACGCTATATTCGAGCCGATAACGAATTTAACGTACGTCGATAAAGCGAACGTAATACGGCTAGCCGAATCTCCGCAAGTATGGAAAATAATCGTCGAAGATTGGAACGTGTATCGTTTAAAAATGTTCGTCGATTTACGATCGATACGGTGAGAGCGAGGAAAAGTAACGCGTTCCATCGTCGACCGACTTGCGGCTGACTTGCATCGACTCGCGCTCCAGCTATCGAGACAACGACAGATCTATGGCCCCAGACACACGTACGGAAAACGTTGATTTATGCCACGATCTCCTAAGACGCGTCGAGCGCCAAAATTCGCACGACCAGCTCTTTCCCCTCCTATCGAAATTCAATTTTAGTTAGACGCGATGTTCGCGCGCACGAAACGAGATTTAACTGCGATTTATAATTGAAACTCTCGAATCCGAATTTCAAGAGTTCTTTCTTTTCACGCGCATCTCTTGGAATCGTCAACGTTTCCTTATCTTTCAAAGAAATCAACGTATCTCGAATTTGCTTTTCCTCTTCCGAAGATCGAGTATTCCAAATTAGTCCTGGCTGTACCTCGCGAAAAATACCAATAAGCTCGTTTCTCAGCTCGTTCCCCAGCATCGCCCACTCGCTGCAAGAGTTCCCGGAAGAAACCGTGGGACTCGATCGGAAAATTCAAAACATAAAACTTCCATCCGACAATTCCACGTTTACGCGTGCCGAACGAAAAAACAAAGTCGAGAAAACGGAATCGCGTAAATACGAGCAGTAGACGCGTAGCCCTTCCCCCTTCCCTTCGAAGAACCCGGTAATTCGGGAGGGGGAAAGGTCTTCGCTGGAAAAGGAGCAGGGGACGAGGTAACAACGACAAGGGTGGCGCCGCCACGTAGGGAGCGTGGAAAGAGAAAGGAGGGAAGGATCGGGGCCGGCGCCCCAGGGCGCACGGCCCTGGCGCGCGCGCCGCTTCCCCCACCACCTGGGCTTGTGCCGGTACCCCCACCACCTGCGCGTGTCGGCAGCCAGCAGCCAGAAGCAGTCAGTCTCGTCTAAGCCATCGTGGTGCTCGGAGTGGGAGCGGGTGGTTCGTCGACCGTGAGCGTCGAGGCTCGTCGCATCGAGAATTGACCAATTACGAAGCACCCTCGCGCGCGAATGTGTCCACCGGTGTCTTTCTGAAGAGGAAGAAGAGGAGGTGGAGGAGAAGAAAGATTCGAATGCTGCTGCCTCGTGCCTACGAAGAGCGAACACAACCCACTTGCATCCTACCAAAGTGCAAAACCAATGGGGGATGACGTTCGATGGAGAAGAAGGTAAGGAACATATCTTTCTTATTCTTTTCTATTTGAGAAGTCTCGTTTGTATTCTTTTCAATCCATTCTCGTTCTCCATTCGAGAGATTCTGCTTTCGGTAAATTTCGTCGAGGCGCGAAGCGTACGGCAGATTTTTCGAACACACTTTTTTCTGGAGCAGTTTTTATTCTTTTTTTATTGAAAGTACCGGGAGTGATCGGGAAAAGTACGCGTAAGAGAGAAATAAATAAAAACTGAGGCGGTTTGTATTAAAGCGACGATTATTGAATGCCGGGAATTCGAAAAAGATAACTTCGAGCAACCTCGGATCGTTCGGATCGGAATAACCTCGAAATTGAAGTTCGATCGTGTTTACAATTTTATTAAACGAAAGTCGCTGTTTTGTTTAACATATTTAACCACGTACGTTATCGGCAACGATAAATATTTCTTACGTGATTTCGAAGTATAAATATTGACTATTAAAATTCGGTCGACCGATGCCGTTTTTTGTTTACACGTATGCTTTTCAATAAGAAGAGGTATAACCGGTATACGTTTAACTGGAGCTATTTAAACGAAAATGGTGATCTTCGCTGCGTCCAGGCTTCTTTTGCGTTTGGCATGATAAGGGTTAATCGTTGAAATAATAACTACATTTTTTAACGGATGATAGTTCGCATTATATGGAACAACTTTTAAATTTAAGGCTCCTTTCTATCCCTTATGGTTTTTAAGTTATAATCGTCGTGCAGCGCTAGAAGTTATCGTATCAGACTCGAAGCAAACTTTAGACGCAAGGCAGCCTAGACGCAGCAAAAATCACTCTTTCGTTAAAACAGATCTAGCTATGTACTTCATCGAGAACGATAAATATCTCTTACGTTACGTTTCGAAGTATAAATATTGACCATTAAAAGTCAGTCACCGGATGCCACTTTTTTTTATTTACCGAGTGTTTTTTTAATAACGAAAATAACGCGCTCCTTGTTTCGTTATCTCGTCGATGTCTCGATGGAGCGAAAACGCGTTGGAACGCGACGGTTGTTGCGAATTCTTTCTTCTCGCAGCGATCGCCAAGGTCGATCAACGTTACGACCACGTGTTTCTTTTTATAAAATTCCTGCGTAGGTTGGTGGGACGATCCTCTTCGTTATCGCGTCGTTTCTGCCCTCTCTTGATCGCGTACCTTGCAAAAGCATCGATTCTCCTCGGATCTCCGGTCTTCTTTCCTATCGATTTTCGTTTCGTCGTAGGCCCTCGATAATCGAAAATCGAAATCGTGGAAATTTTACCGGAGCGACCAATTTCGCATGCGATGCGACGCGTTCGACGCAGTGGGCGGTAAACGGAAGCCTACGACCAAGGTAAGAAACTTTTCGGCGTGACAAGGGAGATATTATCGACCGTCGTCGTGAAAGATGCTTCCAAAATTTTACGATCGTCCACGCGATTTACGTAAGAAGTAACGCGTCGTTCTTGAGATCGCTTTCGATGTTTACCACGAACACGAGTCGCTCGTGTAAAAGGTCATAACATCGATATCACGCTCGACTACCCGATCAACGAGAAGTCGATCCATTACGTGTCCGCTGCTCTCTGCTTTTCTTCCCGATTACGTAACTCCAGGTACGTAAATTCGCCTTACCTCGAGAGATCGGACTTTTGAATTACCCTTTATGGGGAATAATCACGAATTTATCGCGTATGTTTCGTTATTACTCTTTAACGTCGGATTCTTGGTGGTTGAACGAATCTTTTTTCCTTAAATTGTACTTGAATGTACAAGTTACAAAACTATTCGGGATTCCGACTTGACGTTCCGACGAGATGAGTCACGCAAAAAATATTAGGTTGTTCGGAAAGTAATCTCGTTTTTTATGAAAAACTTGGGGAAAAAACGAAATTATTTTCCGGACAAGCTGATAAAACGTTCACCTAATGAGATTATTAGGTTAAATAAAACGCAAACCTAATAAAATAATTCACGTGAAAGAATTTTGACGAAACTCAAAGCATAACCGAGAGAGTTAACCTTACGTGCCGCGCTTCGTTTGGTCATAGCATTTTAAAGTTTTCGCGATTTGATATCGTTCGACTAGCGTAACCGCTTCTTTGAATTTCGCAATCAACTTAAAAGTTTCACGATTTCGAAGTTTTTTAATATTCCTTCGTTCCTCCGCTTATCACGTATGCTTCGCAATAACTTCGCGGGAATTTCGAATATATCCTCCTACATTTATGCATTTATTGAACGATATACTATCGATCGTTCGGTGGTCATATCACGCTCGTTCAACAATCAAGGAACGTCGTGGGTCTTTTTCAACGACATACGTTTTTTTTTTTTTTACCACATATACCCTCTTTCGAGTATCGACTTCCAATTCGTCGATTTAAATTCTTCTCGATGTTTTATATATATACGCTCGTTGTCCATAAACGTCGCTGTTATAAATAGACTGTTACAAGTATTCTGGCGTAACTATACTCGACAGTAAAATCCGACGCTTTAATCGTAAAGTACGTATCTCATTTCCCCATAAACAACCGATGCTTTTCTCGAAGCGATATCAGCTTGTAAAACATTCCAAGGAAGAATTTCATCACGTCGAGATCGTATGGTTTGAAGCGATATAGTGTTTCAATGTCCAGACAACCGTGATCTCAGTCCAAAGTAAATTCTTTTGGTGCTCGACACCATGACAGTCTAATTACGCCCAGCACCGGTCCAACTAGAAAGCCCAAGCCGGTTTACGCTTTTATAAAACGTACTCTGATCGCCCGTAAGAACCTTGTTAACACGTTGCGGACCGATCACGGAAATCTCCGTGTTTTTGTATGCCGAATGTCGAGGACCGGCCACGGAAATTTATTCTAATATTTATTACTATTAACCCTTTCATTACACAGGTGCCGATTATAGTCGGCATCCACAATGCGAGTCTCAGAGACGGACGCCGACTACATAGTAGCTTCTCTTGTATGGTTTTTGGCGCGGGGTCAGAGACGACACATCGATGGAACGAATCAGCGTAGCAAAAGGATTAAAATACGTTAAAAAGCAAACATGCTGGACTAATTTTCATGCATCAACGTCATTTAGGTTAAAACCCTAACCTAGGTTTAACCTGTTAACCGAGCGGGGCGTATAAATACGTCAAACGTAATTTTGTATTTTCCTTTATGCTTTATATATAAATAAACGAGAAAATATATATTTCGTAACCTTTTCATTTATTTTAAGCATATGATTTATATTTAACAATATGACATTTACACGTCCTAGTGATAGAGTTCTCGCCCGTTATACGCTACGTAATTAAGAAGGGAATTCCCCGGTTAACAGGTTAAATATCCGGTTCTATTTGAAGAGATTGGAATTAAATGGCCGATTCGCAACGCGTTAAGAACACGTCCAAATTTTGTGTCGACCGTGGAACGATTAAAATCTCTACGGGGAAAAAGTAAAATCGAATTTTTATTATCCCGCAAATGCGGAAGCAGAGGGACGGGAGAGGAAAGTGGGACTACAATTGGAGCTATTTCGACGTTGGAGCGAACCGCGTGCGTCTAGCGATCGACTCTCGACAAGAGGATCTCGATTGGCATCGCTCTCGAATCGGGGAGAGGGTTTCTCCCGTCTTGCCAGAGCACACTGGTCACGGGAAGATCGTTTTCCCTAGAGAAGAGCGGCTTCCACTCCCAAGGAGTGGAACTCGTTGCTCTCGGTGCGTGTGATATCGTTCGTTCGTTCGTTCGTTGGAGGGAACGCCAGAAAGCTGAACTCTCGTTCGAAGGGGAGGAACGTGCGTGGCAGAGGGCGCGAAAAGCGCAAGGCTTTTTGACGCTTCGACACGTTGTTGAACGCGTTTCCTCTCGACCTCGGTCGGTCGAACCACGATACGCGGTGGTTGTGAAGGAGGAGCTAGGGTGGTGGAGGAGGGCTGAAGGGATATCGAGAACAGCGGAAAGCCATTTTACATTTCACATCCCAAAGTGGAAATGCCGAAGCGAAGCTTTCGAAGTCATATTTCTTCGCGTCGAAGCATTTGTCACCGCGTCGTTCGCAGCGACTCTGTCGAATCGAGTATCGATTGGGACTCTTTTTCTTCTTTTCTTTTTTTCATTTGTTTAAAATTCTTTTTTGTTTTTTGTTTTTCTTGAAGAAGGTAGAATACGACGTTATTCGAAGAGTAATCGAACACTTTGCCCGGAATTCGAACTTTGCAAGGTCGAGGTATTTCCTCTAGCGGAAACGCGGTTTCCCGTTGCATCTACGTACGTCCGTCCGTCCGTTTGTTCGTTCGTTCCTCTCGAGACATTATTCTCCGTCTCGTTTCCCGATGAAAGGCCAAGGGTCAGGCGAAACCGCGGAAAGACTAGAATAGTCTGACAAAAACTGTGGAATATTATTTTCCATCTTTAGCGAAGTCTCTCGTCGACCGAGGCGACGACAATACCAAACGTATGCGTCCCGGAACTCCATTTAGTTTCGATTTAATTTGATATTCCGTGTACGAGGATATGGACTTTTTTTTCGTACGACGAACCGACGGAATGTACTTCGTTGATATAATCCCCATAAAAGTTGTTTCGCATTAATTTCGTTTCTGACTTTAATCGACGCATTACGTTTATTATGCAATGTGTTGCACGTATATCCGCGAATGCACGTCGGACATTTCGTAATTCGATGTTTCTTTTAACGTCGCTCAAAGAGATTTTTTAATTTAACGTCATACGCGTCGCTAATAAGTTTTATAAACAGTATTTTCAAGATTTTTACGACTATATTAGGTTGGTGTGTATGAAATGTCGAATTTTAAAGCGGATATATAAAACTACTTATCTTTTTTCAAAAGCTCTTTATTTAATCAAAATATTCTCTATTTGCTTCAATTCATTTTTTCCAACGAGATTTTAATGCATAGAAACCTGTGTTTTAAAGAAATTCTGATCTTTAGAATCGATAAACTCTGATATGGAATTTTTCAGACTGTCTTTTACTTTCATGTTATCAATATTCTTCCCAGACGTTTGCTTTATATCGCGTACAGCTTTTGCAGCATTATTACCAAGTTTATACTCCTATATAGAATTACACGAATATCGGTTGAATTTATATTCTTACGAAATTCAAAACAAATAACAAAATGGAACACTTTTGAGAAAATCTTTTTTGTTGAAACGTGACTCTGACAATGGACAGTACGACTATAAACAAGGTTTCATACGCACCGACCTAATACAGTTTCATTTTACAGTCGTAACGCGTCGCTAGTTTCCGAGTAATCTAGCATCCGCGAGAACTTCGCCAATTTCGCGTAATGGCGATTCTTGAATTCGAATCGAATCGAGCACTCGGTGCGCATCGCGTTTTCATCTGTAGGATCCAACCCGTATCGATGCCGATCGGTTGGCGATAAAACTTCCCTCGTGCGAACGGATATAACGTGAAACTTTTTCGTCATCTCGCCGAACGTTGCCAGAGTTGCAGGATAAATCGATGGAAAGTAGATGAAAGCATAGACGAGTCCGTGACAGGAGAACGGTAAAATCAAACTGCAAATGGCCGCGTGGTTGGTGAAAAAGCTTCCCCGCGACGATCATTCGTCGTTCACCGGCTCATCCACTTGCCCATCCTCTCTTCCATTTCTCCATGAAACGATGGAAAGTCACTAGCCACCGTCGAGAATTCTTAGAGTGGATGGATAAGCGTCTCGGTGGGGTTATCCGACGAGGCAGTGAAAGCACGTAACTAATTAAAGCCCCTTCCAATTTAATTTCGCAAAGCAAACGCCTCTCATCGCGGGGACGATCTCCTTCGAACGGAGGGAGAGAACTGCTTCTCGATGGTGGTGACGACATTGGCTTGAAAAATCGCTACCGATATCCGCACTGCTTCTCTACGAATTAAAAGCTCCGCTTGGGTGTGGAGCTTCCGAATTTGACTGTTTTAGCAAAAGGACGTTGGCATCGCCGATACGAACAACGATCTATCGTTGTCTATTATCGAATCTAGCGATATCGTATGCGATTTTAGAAATTCATCTCTAATCGTTTTGAGAGATTCGCGAGATATTTATTTGTATGTTTTAATGGAAAATGAAAGTACGTAAGGAAACGTAAGTCGTAGAACACGAGGAGGACTTTGTCGTTTGATTTTCTTTCCATATTACCGGCGAACGAGCTTTCCCACCTCTTCGTTGACACTAGATTGCCCAAGGAAGTCATTTTGACTGCTTTTTAGTTTCAGTTGGACCAAACCCATTCTAACAAACGCAAAATTTGTCAAGTACGACTTTGCCGTAACCAACAAAACAAATAATATATGTGAAAAATGTCAAAAGTATGTTTGCGGAAGATATACGCATAAAAAGATTTCCACTTTCATTTGCATAAAATGCACAAATAATAACGCATACATTTTTTTTCCAAGCGAAGTAAATTTTTTTTTATCGTTAATATTTACCAATAACCTGTTTTATGACTGTAAATAATATTAAAAAATAATTTTAAATAATTTCTTTGAATCGAAAATGAATGAGTTATTCTTTCACAGAGCAGTCATTTTGACTTCTTTTAGGCAATATCGGTATATACTAAATCTCGGGC
>JAITYT010000478.1:288679-310265 GCA_025433975.1 Liostenogaster flavolineata
GTAGATGTAGGCATGCCGCGACTACATTTTTTAATACTATTTATCGGCTCTGCGATGTTTTTTAGGTTAACAGCGTATCTTTCAACACATTCCCATTGGTCACCCTATATTTACCGTTAACTCGCTGGTTTGCTACTTGCTGTTCGTTCGCTACTTACTGTTTGCTTGCCGCTAGCCCGTCTACCCCATTATATAGCAAGCGCAAAGTGCGCGATTCCGTCGCTGGAACCGGCGAGACCGGTTCGCGATTCACCCTCGATCGGTGGTTCTTTCCTTCTCTCTTTTCCTGTCCTTTCTATCGTTATCGCGGAACGCGATCGTAACAAGATTATCGCTCTCGAAACGCTTTTAACGAGAACGACACTTGGACCGATCTCTCCTCTTTAGAGTACTCACCTACTCTCTCTCTCTCTCCCTCTCCCTCCAATGCCCACGCCGATAGACCGTAAAATTTATGGTGGTATCGGCGCGATGCCGCTGACCACCCGATCTAAATATAGCGACCAGAACTATTTACCTTGCCTCGACCATCGTGCTTGGTCCACTTATTATTTATCATCGCGGTAGCGGTTCAGGAATACCGTACACGTATCGGCGATGCATCATCTATCGATCTGGTTCGGGTTGACGAACGTGTGATTACGTTAACATCGAATACACGACGGTTTATGATACGATGATTCTTTCTTACCGCTTGGGTACTCGAGTGGATGCCACGTGACGCCGCGTCGTTCGCGACGCGACGCAGGATGAGAAACGAAGAGAAGAATTTATCGCTGGATCTCTGCGAGAATTCTACTTATCGTTCCGTCGTTTGTTTGCTCGCCGGATACGTTCTCTAATCCCTTTTAATTACGTCGTTTTCGTTTCTGTTATCACGTAAATCTTCAATATCGTTGCGTAACGCCTGACAGCTCACGAAATATCAATTAATCGTACGCAATAAACACGTAGGATATATGCGATATTTTGTTCTCTTTTTGAACGTTATCGACCATCGGTGAAGCCTCTCTTTGACCCTCGAAGCTTCGAGACTCATTGGGTTTCCTTTATCAGGACAAATATCTCGAATCATTCCTTACCTTCGTAAGACCGTCTGGTCGTGTTCAGCCAGTTCGATTCTCAGACTCGCAGGACCCTGTTTCTTACTTCACCAGGAGGTCTAACGTAGCCGATCCGAATCGTTTTGGGCATCGTCCACGACGAGCTATCGTACGTAAGGGTATTTTCAGCGGGAAAGGCACTCGAGCTCCTTCCCTTTTTCAGTTTTCCCCAGTCGACGACGAGCCTATCGCGATGGAAACGCTATTATCCACTTGCATCGGTGGTGGTCGTAGGTGCGTATACACGCGCGTGCCTCTATGTGTTTCGTTTCGTACGTGCACGTATCGTTCGTTCACGGGTGACGGGACGTTGGGGTAGGTAGATCTTCCCCTCTTGATCGCCTCCGAGCAGTCAGCTTGATAGATAAGGTTCGAAGGAAATCCGTAACTTGGAGGAACGTCTCTGGCGAGAAGGACACCAGCGTCGATAAAGGGACACCCGTGATAAAGCGTCCTTTCCTACGAGGCCGCTCGTTCAGCGACGATGCGTGAAAATTATGAAATATTTTCGAGGAACCGTTTCGAGAAACCGAATATGGCGGACTTGAGAAATGAGATCTCGGGTGAAAAAGTCTACGAAGGAAAAGAGGAAGGATATCGATGGCCGTCGACGCTTTTGAAATCGCTCTACGTCGTCGGAGCAGCAGTACCAGCCAGGAAATTGGAATATCTCTTGCCTCGAAGGGTGAAACGAACTCGTAACTTTTTCACGCAGCGGTTCGACCTTTGTCTCATCAGAGTCGCGCGCAAACGCCGATCTTTCGTCTCTTTATTCCCCCTTGCCCGACTATCCCCTTCCGTTCTTCTTCCGCGTGCAGGAATATTCGAGTATCTCCAACCTACCCACCTCGATGTTTCCAAGGTCGTTGCTTCTTTTAAAGAGGAACTCGTTTCGTTTGATTTATTTCGGAATTATCGTTGAAATCTTTTCGTAAATTTGCATAAACCAGTGGCGTTAGAGGTCTTTGTATCTTGCGCGGGGTCTCTGTTATCCCGAAACGAATGGAAAGTTTGCTTTTTCACATGCATAAAAGATCGACGAAGTTAGACAAAGTTCACCGCGTCGTATGGATGACAGGAAGAGAAGAAAAGGTTGACCCTCGTCCTTTGTCTTGGCAATATTTTCGTGCAATTTTACCGCGAAAGACTCGAGCGAAGTTGCCATTTATAAAGAAAGAAAATAATCTACGAACCGTAAGGAGAACGCATCAAAGCCAAACATAAAAAGGATGAGGGCTATCGTGGGAGTCGAAACTGAATGGATGCACAAAATTTGCACGGCTCTTCGCTCGATAAATAATTGCATCGAACGTCAAGTTCCTACGTCGGAGTTTAATAAACTTTTCAAAGTCCTTGGAATATGCATGCTTCTTCGCGCTGTATACCAACACGGCAGGTGTTTCACGTTCCTTGGAGCTGCTGTTCCCGTGGGATGCGTGAGATCGCGTTAGAGGGGAATCTGTTAGGTCGAGTCATAAGTAACTTTCGTTTTTTTTATCAAACAATAATTTTGCTCTCATTAAATAACAAAATTATATTAATTTATTATGTATTCAGCACTATTATCTATAACCTTCTCTCATCTTCCTGGCAGTTTATCGATTCCTTCCTTGTAAAATGTGGTGGTTGGTTTGGGCTGGAAGTAGTTTTCGACAGCCTGCCTGCCTGACTTGCTCTTCGGAATCGAAGGTTTTTCCATTTTTCCAACGAAATTTTATAAACCAATTTCTAACTGCCCGATCAGTTATCAGTCCTTCACCATATACACTGCATATTTGTTCAGCTGTCGCCTTAGCGTCATTGCCTTGTTTAAATTCCCAAAGCATTACACGACGAATATGTACTTTTTGACTCTACATTTCAGAAGTTAAAAAAAAACAGTTTAACGTAACGCGTGTCACACAAAACAGTTGACAAAAGGCTAACCAAAGCCTCGTTTATGCAGTGAAAACAAAAACTTGTTGTCGTCATGGTAACTCATAGCGGAGATAGATACGAACAATAGATTCTACTTAGCTGCATCGGAGGTTACTTATGACTCGACCTAATAGATATCATCACGCCGGATAGAAATTTCATGAAAATCGTTATTTCTTTTCATTCGGAGAAAATGTGCGCGCTGTGAAATGCTTGCGATTCAGTACGTTATGAAAGGGGAAAAAATTGGCAGAATCAACGTTTTACGTCGCGTTGGTTAACACTGTTCTCGTTTTGTTTATCCTTTGTGAAATTACGCGAATAACGCACGACCGTTATTCGGTTCCTTTTCATCAGCGAGATTCGTAACGCTTTTGACGAAAGTAGCGTTCCTTCCGCGAGTGGTGGAGGGAGACATTTCTCGCGGTTGGTAAATATTCGTAGTACTCCGGATACGTAGGTGGAGAAGAACGCACGTGTGCTCGGGGCCTCGACTAGTGCCGCAAAGCTTTCGCGATGGCGCGTTTATTGCCACGGATTCGCCGCCGGCTCTTTGCCATCTCCAACGTGCGATGACCTTGCGAAAAAAGAACCACGTAATATTCGTTTCTTGCGCGAGACCCACGGTGGAAATTAAAATTCTCTTATCTCTAGACGCTTTAGCGCTACGGATTTTATCGCGCGAGAATTTCATGCGAGATTCCTGATTACGCTCGAAGGACGTTGAATTTCGACGCGTACGCGTTTGCACTGCACGCCACTCGAACTCGCGCCTTTCGAGATAGTCGAAAAGAGAAATCGTCCTTACCTCCGCGTAATCCGTGGCTTTTTCGACTAAGTTAGACTCGATCGTTTCTAAAGCGAGGCTCGAGAGAAATTTAACGACTCTCGACTGCCGATTTTAGAGGCGTTCGTTCACGTCGTAATGCACGAATCGAAAAATCGTAAATAACTTCGAACGAGTTGCATTGGCTAAAAAAAGAATTATTTATTACGGTTGAAAATTTCACTTTCGATTTTCACTCCATTTATCTGTGTCAGTGTAATATTACTTCTGTTGCTTCGTATTCTATTGCGTATAAAAAAATTACACGAATATCGGTTGAGAATTCGTTACCCTTAAGAAATTCAAAAGAAATAAGAAAATGAAACACTTTTGACAAAATCTTCATATATATTCTTCTATAAACGAGGTTACGTCACAAACGAAAATGGAGACGAACTTTTCCATGTAAAGCAAATCCGATATTTCATATGCACCAACCTAATAGAACTGATACAATTTATTCCACGCTTTTTACAACCGTATTATCGTTTGTCTTCATCGAGCGCCGTACTGGCCGTCGTATATTTCTCGATTTAGTGGTATCGAAAGACCTCGTCGTCGTCGTCGTGCTCGTAAGAATCGCAGTTTGACCCGATTTAATTTGAATCAAGACGGTCGCGCTGCTCGATACATGCCACCGGTCTCCAACGAAGTATTAAGTAGATACATCGAAGAGTAGTGGATCGTTGGAAGAGAACTACTAGCCATCGATCGACTTTGGAATAACGCGATAAATAATTTGAAGCGCGATCGACTCCGACGTTTGTTCGCGAATAACGAATGCACGCAGGTTGTTGATTTAGTTCGATGCCATACTGTTTGCCAGGCCGCGGATAAACGAGCGTGTTCAATTTAACGCGAGCTATGGCGATCAACGCGTGTCTTCGCCCCAAAATTCGCTCGACAACGAATTCCATGACCGAACTAGGGATCGTTTATCTCGATTGTTCCCCTTTTTACTCTCTCTCGATTTAAATGTACTTTGAAACGCGATTCTCTCACGGCGTTAAATCGCGCATATTTTGAGGCCTTCTTTAGAATGCCTAAAAAATTCCATCGACGCGCTATTGCGCGTCGAATCACGCAAGAAACCTGAAAGAACGCGTCTTTATACGCATTTTTCCTACTGTTTTCGAATATTTGAGGCACCTACGGAAGGGCCGCCACCGTTTACGAGGGCATTCTTACAACGCGATTTTACATATCTCCCTTGAAGAATTGCCGAGGTACTCGCATAACGGCCGTGGATGAATTTCAAGGCGCAGTAAGTAAATGGACGCGTGCTCGCTTTCTAGGGTGTGAATTTCCTTCGGCATTCAAAAAATTTTTTTACGCTTCCCTCCGGATAAATTTAGCTTTTATTCCGGGCAACTTTGAGCCTTTGCGTGCCGCAATTCGTCTAACGCTACTCGTTATACCAAAAATATACGCGTAACTCACCTATCGTTTCTGCAAATACGCGTCTTAATTAACGCTAATGATTATTCACGATGGAATATACGTGTCGCGAAAATTCCATTTTTCAAGCTTCAACGGGGGGGAAACTATCAGCGCCACTTTCTTCGTCCGATATATTTCGAGAGATTCTTTCGGTCATGGATTTGGTCGTGTTTTGAATTCTGGTTCGCGATGCCTATAGTCACTGGGATTTTAAATCCATCGCGGGATGAATTTAAGTAAGGCATAGGAAATAAGCTCCTTTATCCAGCCGTTTCGGTAATTAGCGGCTGCTTTCGTAAAAGCATCTCGTGGCCGGATAATTCCCTCTCGTTCTTTATTCTTTTTCTCAGTTTTATTCGATTGTACGGCTAGCTGCGGTTTAATAAATCGCACTGGGACGAATCCACATACTCGACGTAATTAGTAAGATCTACCTCAAGAACCTTTTTTTCTATTCGCGTGCGTATTTACCTCCTTTATGCGATAACGACTAAAGAGATTTCTTCTTGTCGTAACGACGCGGTATTCGTTGTCCAAAGATACATCCAACGACATCTCAGGCACGGGGATTTCCTTGACCGGTGCGCCGACGAGACTATTCGATCCGATTAAATCATCGTCCTCCGATAAAGGCGTCCTTAATCGATTGAATTTGAAAATCCGCCACTGGGATTTTCAGCTCTCTGCTTCAGATACGATTATAACGGACATATTGGCTCGCATCAATGGCACCTTCGGAGACAAACTCACGATTTGCTCGTCTTGCTCGAGTGCACACGAGGGACAGCGCCGATACTAGGAGTTCACACGAAAGTAGAGAAGTTGCCTTCGGCAAACTCTTCGATTGATGTTTAACGATTAACGATCTTTGAAATTCCCTATGGGAAATCCCGTCGTGAATTCGAGCAGCGAAGAAGAGAAAGGGAAGATTAAATCGATTATCCGCACGCGTAGGTTGGGTATCGCGGTGCGGTGGTGGGCGCCATTATCGTTCGTTTTGCAGCTGGTCAAATGCACGATACGACGCATCGTTGTCGATATCGTTCTTTCTGACGGACTGTTCTAGAAAATTTAAGTGTCGGTTTGTCCTGCCACGAAAGTGGGGAGGGGAAGAAAATTTTCTTGTTTTCTATGCGTCATTGCAGATCGATAACTTTCAAAATATTGTCAGCCCAGACTTTCCGATTCCTCGCGTTATTCCCTCTCTATCGTTGGATTTTTTCCTTGCCTGTTGGAGATGGTCGAACGCATGGGGTCCCCACGTCGGGTCTAGCACGTTCGGGAACACCGCGTTTTCGCACTTTGTCACGTCACTCGGTCTCCTCTATCGCGAGGTCTTACCTGGTGAGTATCATCGAGGCTATGGGGCTCGTTTAGCATGGGAGGGACGCAGGTATAGTCACGTACAGACTCGCTATCTCGTGATTCAATCTTTAATGGCGAACGACGAACGATTGCATAGGTTTGGGCATTGTGACACAATGCCTAGTCACCGTTTTCAATGCTCTGGTGTGTGTTTCTTATTTGATATTTGACAACTTCCGTTTGGTAACATTTTGAAACATTTTAACATTAGATTTACCAGCTGTTCGAGTATACTCATTTCTACCAAAACCAGCCATTCTGACTGGTGTTTGGAAGAAGTGGTTGATGGGGTTTCCAACCTTTATTTACTTTTAAAAAATGACAAAAAAGTTAAATAATATCAAGCGTAATGATTTATAGAGATTATCAATTAATCAAACGCTTAATTGTTCGTAGGTGATCGGTTACAACTTTTACATATGTAGATTTTGCTCTGTGTACGCTTCCTGCGCATTTTTTGCATATATTACAAATATTTGTGGTCTTGTTATTATTGCGATATCCTATTTGACATCATTTACGTACAAGAACGGTGCCACTTGAACTTGGTATGTTAGCTTCTTGTGGTTTATTCCTTGAAGTCTGATATTCGGATGCAAGTTCTGTAAGCGAGGCGATACAAAAAGTCTTTCCTTGATACATTTTCACCTGTCATGTTTTTATACAATATCCAACAATTTATTCCAGCTAAATCTAAAACATTGAAAAAAACTTGAAGTAGCCACCTTCTGGAACCTGATTTCACAGTACACTTTCGTGCCATTTATATATATTACATTTACATATATATATATATATATATATATATATATATAAAATAATATAAAATTCATAAAACTAATTCTTCAGTTATAGCTACAAAAGTCATGACATTATTTCGGAATGAAAATGTCACACGCAGGAGGAATTTTGAATTGAAATTGCAATACCAGTCGTTTTGACTGGTCTGTGTTAAAGCGAAAAAAGGTGGTCCAGCCACATCGATAGTCCGTTGTCTCAAAACGACCATAATGAATCGATTTATCTTTTGCCTGCGTTTCGTTCGATGTGTTTGTTCTTCGTCTTGGGGTGATTCTCTCGTTTTGGGTCGTCAACCGAGCGGAAAGAGTTATTACCAAAAATATAAGTCGCTTTAAAAATAGAACGCCTACCGTCAATGGGTTACGAAAGAACCGTGGAGGGACGCAAAGGCGGACAATACGGAGTCTATTTCGAGATTTGACGACACCCTTCGAGGCTCGACACGACGCCCTAGGGAGTTAGAGCTCCACTTTGAATAGCACCGACCAGCTTGCTTGTCCTAGAGCGAGATGCCGTTTCTAAAGAAGTTTTGCAGTTTCTTCTCTTATCTCGGTTTATTAACTTTGCGAATAACGCGCCTACCGAATACTGGAGGCCAGTCGACGGTCTTATCAAGCTTTTTCCAGCTTATTGTTTTTCACTCCATTTGTACATCGTTAGAAGTCGGGAGTTGAATCCGAAATATTGCGTTCCATTGAAGCGGTTGAAGGTAATTACCACGTGTCGTTTCGTTGTCATTTCTTTAGGAAGCAATTGTACAATTAATGTACAATTAAAATAGAACGACGTTGCTACGTTTTAGGTAAAATTGTTACTTCAATTATCGCTTATTAAGGAATAGTTAGATTTTCTAAATTTTATCTTATCGCGCGACGTGGGTGTAGGAGACACACGCGTCCTGTTTGCACTCGGCCTAAAGCAAATATGTAATTTCGTCTGGAAAACGGCGACTACGCGTCACGCGATTGCCCTTAATTGTCGCGGATTGACCTGGCCTTGCGGCAAATCAACGATGAAACGAAATTGGGCTTTAGTTTTCTCGCCTTCGTGAGAATTCGTCGAATTTTATCGCTTCGAATTAGTCCAAGTAATAGCGCAGGAAACTCATTGTGATATTTCCCGATAAGATAATTGTCCCGAAAAAAACGAATCGTTCGATATTCGATGAAATAAATTTCTAACGCCTTTAAGTAAATCACGTCGTTCCAAGGGGAAAAAATCATGACCGAATCGTTTCACCGTAAAGGTTTTCCATATATTTCATGGTAACGAGATCGCAGCCACTCGAGATCCGAATGAAAGGCCGCGTTTTCATTCGAGTCGTCCAAACGAAATTATTCATTCGTTCGTGTCTGCCCTGGAGTGGCACTTGTCTTCCTTCGAAAAAGCCGTGCTCCTTCGAGATCCGTGCTCCCCTCCTGCCGGTTCCTTTATAATTAACGTTCGATCGTGCAAAATACCATCGGCCGGCTCTGTGTCGCGCCCAATAAACGTTCGAGCGGCGTTCTTTTACGGAGCAACGCTTTACGTTACAATAGAACGAATCGCTACGCGGAAATTGAAGCTATCGAAGTAATATTTATTTTACGCTTTCAGTTTGCCCGTGAAAGCGTTATTGCGCTTACAATTACAGAGAGAATTATACGGATCGTTCGTTGCAAGCTGTCCTCGAATTTGTTCGACGTAAAGTGGAGATTTTACCCCGAACACCGGGTAATGTCGTAGTAGTACTATTCGAACAAAGTCAAATCGAAGAAATTCTTCGGTCGACATTCGACGTTAATTTCCTTATAAAATTCCTAGCAGTAGATGCAGATATATTTATCAGAAAGTACGTCTTGTTCTTAATATTAGGTTGGCAACTAAGTTCTCGCCGTTTTTGTACATTGTGACATTCCGCGTGTCATTAAATGTTTTTGGCACAATGTTTTAAGTCATTCGAAAGAGAATATTTTCTACCGAAATCTACGTTTTTTTTTTAAAGATAAATTTCTGTTACTTTTCTGATCGTTAAAATGGAATGTCTAGTTGAGAAGAATGAGCCGCAGAAGCTTCTCGCAATATTTACAGCTGAAAGAACCGCTCGTGATCGGTATGCCAAGTTCAAAAATGTTGACCTCAAAGACGCACCTCGTTCTGGCCGTCCAGTTCAGTTTTTTATATTTTTTAAAGTTTATTTTATATATTATATTATTATTTATTATTACATAACAAAAATTAAAAAAATTTGTTTTTAAAACTGCGGGAACTTAGTTGCCAACCTAATAGATCCATCATAGATCACAAATTGCATTTGTGCCTTGACGAAGTAAAACCATTGCGTTTTAACTTTTGCTAGTACCAACGCTCTGGAATTCAGTTAAAAAAAAGAAAATTAAGGTCGAGGTTTCTCCTTACCAAATGATGTTCTTCCTATGATCTAATGGATGACGTAGGCGGATAGAATAAATAAATAAACGCGTAGATAGATGGATGGGTAAATAAATGGACGGACAACGAGTTCCTCTCGAGTCGGCTCGATCTTGAATCGTCCCTCGAGGACGTTAGCGACAAAGGATCTCGATAATAAGGGTCGATGTGGTGGAAGCAGAAGGGAGTAGGAGGGGGAAGAGCTTTTCAATGACAATTTTCGTACTAGCGCGCATTATGAAAATTGCAAGCTCTCGAGGACGAGGACGAATCCTCCTCGCGACAACTGTGACGGAGTGAAATACGAAAGTAACCTTGAGCGTAAGGATCCTTTCGCTTCTCCTCTCGTTCTTTCTTCCATTCTTTTCTTTCCCTTTTCCGCGCTCTTACCTCGTCAAGGAGGGCTCAAGATGATAAAGCCAACCATCAAGATCGTAGACCACGGTATCGAAGAAATCCGTCTGGAGAAATAGCGCTCGACCGTGATAATAACTCCGGGAAATTTCATAAAGGGTGCCGAGATTTCAAGAACGTCCAACGGAAGGGAGGCGCCAGTGAAGAACGTACAATTAAAAAAGTAATTAAATAATCAAAAGACTGACTGCTGCGCTTACAAATGCATTGTTTCGCCTTGGAAAGAACATCGTGTCGTTTGTTTTGTCTCGAGAATGTTCACGAGCAAAAATAAGCAACAAAAATCGCGAATATTACGCGTCGTTCGTGTTTAATTTATCAAGTGTTTTCTTCGTATCTAAGAAGCGTTTCCGATATATTTTTATAGATTTAAACCAAGTTGGCGACACGCGGCAAGGCAAGTGGTCGGACCCTTTCTTAGTCCTGACAGCTTCGGCACGGAAGCCGCACCCTTTGAATTACGATAATGGCGGACGCTTCGATATTCCGACCATCGTTACATTCGATCTAATGGGATTAAAGAAATACAAATATTTTCGTTTTTGTTATTCAGTCTTCCGTCGAGCATGTTATTATCGTATTGATTTCGTGTCTGAAAGGGTAATCGTAAATAATTTCGGTCTTTGATTTTTTTAAGCGACGGGTAAAACGAAACTTCGGAAAGCTTTTAGGCTTTGCAAATTCAAAGTTTGTTCGGTGATACGTACTCTTGAAGGCACGTCGTCGAATTTAGTTCCTTCGGTGCTTGCAAATCCATGGAAATTGAAGCGTACGTCAGTGCGTTTCATCTCCGAATTTGATGGAAAGGAAAAGTCTAGATGGTTCGTTATAACGGAATTTCTTGAACAAAAAATTGATTTCAAGTCCCTTAACGAACGAGAACCTTCTCGTTCATCGTAATTATATCGATGCGTCAGTCCTTGCGCAAAGTTTACATACGTCTAAAAGGCAGTACGAATACATTTTCCGAATTTGTCAATATCGGAACGTTTTACGTCGGGCTAACGTACGTTTGCGGTACATTCGATAAATAAAAAGAGATAAATTTATTCGAAATACTCCGTATGTTCATTCGTTTCATAGTCGACATTTCGCGTATTTACTTCTAGCAGGAGTGTTGTCCAATTTTTTTCGAAATGTCGGTCGATTACAATTGATAAAAAGATACGGTAAATATATAAATATTTAATAGTGACTTTATTATGGCTTTATTGGGACGAGGTAAGATTATCCTTGTATCGAGGTTTCGTTACATCATACTTATTTTTAGACACGACCGCAAGGAGTTGTTCTTCCTTAAGCGGCATTTACTTGAGTTTAGTGGCATGGTTAGTATCGTGTACCAATAATTTGCAAGCCAGTGTAAATCCAATGCGAACCGTTGTCCGTACATCCGAGGACAAGAAAGCGAATAGATAGCTGTCCCGGCTATTCGCTACCGTTGGCATTCCTGCACCTGCACTACCTCCTGATGTAGCATCTTAACTAGCTCGATGCAAACCCTTATTTGCCAGTATTGTGTAGATAATTAGAAAGTCGATAACGGGACTGCTATTGCCAAGAGAAGAAACACCTTCGTAACTTCACCCGTATTTACTCGGGTTTGAGAGACTCGATCGACAAAGACATTTCTAGCATACGGTGACGATGTAAATAGCTGTTCTTCTTCGAAGGGTCATTTAAAGTTCTCCGACTGGTGGAAGTTGCTGAAATAGAACCAACTGGTTTATTCATTTATCCGCGATACGGATCGAATATAAGATTCAAAGAATAACACGCAACAGGATAAGGAAACGTCGCCATATTTCCGTATTTCTTGGAGTTTTCCAAGGACTTCGACTATGATTCTATTTCATGCTTCCGCGGGGTTTATGTTCTTCATCGGTGACCAAGGAAACGATGCGGACTGCCCTCGAAGGAAGACATATATCAGCGTTCGCAACAAGTAGCAAAGAAACTTGGTTGTCCGTGAAGTCGATGACGTGCAAGATCGGGGTGTCGAGGTCGTTGAAATATCGATTGGAACTGTAGTGTTTGGAGTCACGATAGGCGATCTGGCTAGAGTACCTCGTAATAAGAGGCTAAGGGTGGCGTGTGAGATAAAGGGAGAGTCACCTCTGGAAGAAATGCAGACCAAAGCAGTGTTCGCGCTATGCGAGAAAACTCGCGATATATCGAGTCACTCTGTGCGAAACTCTAGTTACGCTTTTGTCGCGGAAGAGCACAAGGAGGAAGAAGAAATACATATAGATTTCTAATTATTTTCTATAATACATTTACTTATGTATTTTTAAGGTTCGCGATCATACATTCTAGGGCGATCGAGGCCAAATATTAATATTTCATTTTTTTTGAACTTTATTCTTCAATTTGTTCTATAATTCTATCAACAATTTAATTAAGATTCTCAAGTATTCGTTTCTACGCGAGATTCACGTAAGATGTTTCATCCTCGGATCGATCGATCGTTTCTTCCTTTTGGCTCGAAGATTAATTTAAAAAATAATAACGGTAGCAAACACAGATGCGTGAATTTCATTTTAAAGTTAGGAATATCTATTTTCGCGCACCTGCGCATGTTCTTCCACTCTTTCATTCGACGTCGAGTCACGTCGCAAGAATTTCATAAATACCGAGAGAAGGGTCGAGTAAAGGCGATCCGTGATCGACAACCTTATCGAGAATATTGAACTATTTACAAACTGCGTATATTCTCTACATCGCGATTACAAATCGAAGTTCGCGTTTGGTTTGGTCCGTCCGAGTTCCGCGGTCCGTTGTCCGCGCATTCCATTTATATTATGAACTGCAGAGAGCCAGTATCGATGGAATTAATGCGAACGCCGACATCCAAAATACGTGGGTTGCAGACGATCGCGCGTCTCTCCCACCATTCGAGTGGCATATTAACTCGACTCTGCCACGTTAACCCGTCCGTGATAAGTCATCGTCGTTACGGTAAAACGATCATTCCAGCGACGCGATAGCCAATGCTTCGACACCGAACGTTCACGAATCTTCGAGATACCGTTAAGATGGTACGTCCAGGTCGTAATGTTGCTCGTCGAGACCGAAATTAAACGTCTTACAAAGGAGACCAACGATATCGTCCAACGTGCAAAAAAGAACGTCACTCGGACGATGCTTGGAAATTCTTGCATTAAAATAACACTCTTGCCTCGTTCTTCGATGAAAAAGGAATTCGTACATCCTATATAGCGCGCTATCATTCCGAAAGATCAAGCATCCGAGATCTTTGACGTTGAGAGTAAACCAGTAGCGTGACGTTCGCGCTTACACTAGCCTCCGTGATTCCGTCTACTACTCCCCTCGTTCGATATGTCCCGTTCTTGCGCAATGCAGTGGCATTCGGAAGGCTCGAGTACCACCACGACCCCAAGACCCATCCACGAAATAGTGATAGTCCGTTTTCGTCTAACGGGTTCGCCGTTATTACTTGCAGATACAAACGGTACGACGTTGGAGGCGAGAATACGTTATTAGCATCGTAGCAAGGAGCACCTAGAAATCATTGGGTCGACTAATACCGTCGATGAAGGACGTTTTGTTAAACCAATTACGTTCGAACGGTGGATCTGATAATCTTCGTTGCCTTTGATACAAGGTTTTAGCTCAAATAGGGAAAGCGATACCTCTCGGTAGTGGTAACTAAAATTAGTGCGCAATGTTGGACCGTGCGCCAACCGTTTATATCGTTCAGATCCCCGAGCAAATCGTCATCTATCGCAAAATTTGTCGAAATAGCGAAGACTCGTCCGCGAAGATCGTTCGAAAGACGCGATTACTTAACCCGTTAACCGAGCGGGACGTATAAATACGTCAAACGTAATTTTGTATTTTCCTTCGCGCTTTATATATAAATAAACGATGCTTATTTATCTGTCCTTTTATGTTTTTAATCGCTATTAAATATAGGCGTTAAATATTTTTTCGTTTATTTATATATAAAGCACGAAGGAAAACACGAAATTTACGTTTGACGTATTTGTACGTCCCGCCCGGTTAACGGGTTAACGAACAACCGATCGTCGGACTTTTTCTAGGTGCTAGGATTGACATCGCTTAGGGTAAATTCGGTGAGATTCGTCGCAACGAATAAAAAATACGCACCCTCGTAGAACGATTAATCTCGCGCGTTATGGACGTGTCGATACGAACGATCGATCGAAGGGGCGTCACCAGGAGTGAGAATCGCGTAACCATGTACGTTGCATAATTTTGGCCGCTCGCCAACTGAAATAACCTCTACGAGTCGACGATTACGATTCGTACACGCGTGCGATTTCCACCTAAACTGGCACTCTGTCGTTACGTAAAATTTTATCCTCTGCTGGTGTTGTTCGATCGTCGAGCAGCAGTAAAAGCAATCGCAAACTCTTAACCTTCTTTCTATTAATATCGGCATAAGGCTGGATTTCTTAATATTAGTAGTAATTCTAGTCGATCGTTCCCCGAAGTTTGCTGGCATCTTTTACAGCCTCCCACCAACTTCGCACACGTTACACACAACTGCACTTATACTGGGTCTTACTTGTAACTTATCCTACGCAATTATCCTAAAGGGAGAGAACCTCCTCTGCGCTCACCCACTTATCTTATTCTTCGACTCGAGCCAATTTTACGCGTATACGAAGAGTGTCCTATAGGTCACATAAAATGGGTTTATATAGAAATAAACTTACAGAAACGTTATATTTTAATACGTTATCTATATTTACACCTTTACGAATAGAACTTCGTAATGGCGAGCTCTGTATTTTTGTCTCGTACGATAATTTATGAAGTATTCACCAAGGTGCATCCTTGGTTTATTTGGGCACGTATCTTCCACTTTCTTTTCATTTAGCCTGATTTTTATAGAATTGGAGCTCGACGTCGAAGCTCCATCACGCGATTGTCGAAAATCTCCATTCAACCGGTCTACTAAAATTGTTATAAATTGTAAGTGTTAAGTGACCTTTCGTTCTTCTGTTTTTTTTACTAGTTTATGGAGAATATAGGAATTAATTAGACAGATTTCCATTCCTAAAAAGATGCTCTTTTCTCGAGTTGCCACCTAAAACGCCGTGGCGGCCAGAGTGGCGCCTCTCGAGTGCTAAGGGTTAACCTTAAAACTACGTCCTTCGTACAACATAGAAGGAAGAATTTAACAGAACTTGCGAATGAACGATTGCCTCTTCTTCGCAGAATGCACGTCTTCGAATCGACGCGAGTTCCTTTGTGAAATTGCACGAACGAATTTGCGAGACGTCATGACAGACGCAAGGATGCCGTACAGCGCGTAGAAGAACTTCGTCGCACTTAAAACGGCGTCGATGCCACCGACTACACGGAGAAAAGCGGAAGCGAAAAAAGGCCGACATGGTCGCGAGGGATCGTGGCTTGTGCACGTCAGCGATGAAACGAGAGGAGAGAAGAAGAGAAGCGGGTGGGCTTTTAGAATTCTCCCAACGTCGTCGCATCTCTAATTTAATATTGGAACGCGGGAGAGATCGCGGAAGCATGGAAATAGGAGAAGGAAAGAAGATGGGAAAAAACGGTCGGTGGAGAAGGGGGAAAATGGACGTAGGCGGGGTAGAAGAGCGAGCGCTTTTCTCTCGCGTCGTTTGATGCTCCTTCGATCGCTCGACGCGTCTCGTCTGTCAGTTTGCGACGTATTTTTATTCGTTTTTTTTGCCGTTGCCTTTTCGTTGTCAAGTTCGCGCGAGAGGATCGCTTCGAGGTGGTTTGAAAATTTTGACGCTTTCGATCGACGAACGCGGAGCAGAGTTTTTGTAGAATCAGTGAAAGGAGCAAAGACGACGACGCGCTTTCGCAGGGTAAAGACGGCGCATCGATCTGCCGCGAGACAAATTATCCGGGGTGATTAATGGCGATGGTGCGAAAAGTATTCAACGATCGCGACGAGGGTAGTTTCCTCGACGTGTACGCGGTGTCCTGAAAACGTTTTCCTTCGTGAGTAATGGGAGTCCGTTCCGAGCTCGAATTCTGTTTTTACGGAAAGCCATGAAAAAGAAGAGAAGAAAGGAAATTGATCTTATTAGGAATGAATAACTCCGAGGCAATATTTATTCTCTTTTATTAACACCGATTCTTACAACCTTCGTTCTATACCGACTAGTCCCACGCTTCTCCCCACTCCTAGATGGCGCTTCTTATAGATACGGAGACGTTCGTATTTTATCCTCTCCTAACAGGTTTTAATCGCGAAAACTGCAGAGAAGCAACGAATAATTATCTCGACGCACGCAACGCCCTCGTCTTCCATCGTCCAAGAAGAACCTGTCTTGCCTTTGAGTTTCTTAGCTCTCGAGGAATTCGACGACAGACCCTTAATTCGCTCGCGACTTCCTTGTATTTCCGTGGAGGTCTAGCTCGCTCTCCTTTTGCCGCTCATTAACGCCTTCAATTTTATTCCGCGAGCACGCGGTAGTTGTTCTTGCAGCTACGCGAGACGAGTCTACCGGTTACCAAATTAGAACCCTTTACGATGGGCATCCCCTCGGCAGTCCGTTCCTCTGGAAGCGATCGTGGTGAAGTGCCCGGGTTGCCTCTTGAATAAAAATTCGCGTCGGTCTCGTGGAAGCGAAAGGAGCGGCGGGAAAACGAGGAAGTGAAGAAGAAAAGGAGCGGACAGAAGAAGAGGCCCTTCTTCCTCTTTCCTAGTTTGGCGCGTGCATGCACGAAGTTGCGCAACGTCGTCGTTCGTTCGATCGAAAGGGTCTTATCTCTTCCCTCCGAGACGGAAGACTACGCAAGGGCGTCGTCTGGCCTTTGGCAACTATACTTGCAAACCTTCAACTCTTTTTCCGACTCTCGTCGATTTCCGTCTCCCGAAATAGATGGTACGCGTACCATTCGACGATTGGTACGATACAAAGTGGTACGCAATAATCTATTACACGCGCAACTTTTGTGACGTTAGGTGTGATACGAATCGCCGGGCGACGATCGTCTTAGGCGATCCGTGCTTCTCAATCTGATGCCCCACATTCGAGAATCACGTAGGCATTTCCGATCTATCGCGAACGACCTGTTCGATTACAATTACACGGTGTGCGAGGCTCGGTTCCCGGAAAAACTGAGGAATACTCCAACGTCGGCCCTTCGAATGGGGAAAGTCGAGCGCGCTTCTACGATTGGTTTGGCGGTGCACAATGAAGAAGCTAGCGAATTTTAACTTCGGTCACTTCGGTCAAACATTCGGTCAAAAACCTTCGTACGTTGTCAAAGTCCCTTGTAAAATATTCATAACGAGAATCGCGCACATTCTCTCGAAACGTCACAACGTTTTCTTCGATAGAAAGAAAGCAAATACGTAGATAACGATGTAACTCGCTAGGATCGTTTATCGGGAACGAAAAAGATCCTCCTCCTAAAAGCCTCTAAATGAAAAGGCTTGGTATCTACGTCCACGTAGTTGCGCAACGTCATCGTTTGCTCGATTCTTACTTTATCCCCCTAGAGAAAGAAGATTACGCGTTGTCCAGCCTTTCGACGACTACTACTTTTGCATATCACCCCAACCCCCTCCGACGATCCTCTCCCTTCGAAATAGCAAGAAGAAGAGCGATGGCGAAAGTTCGATAACGAATTACTCGCTAGAATCGTTTATTAGATCGCTAGGAAAACGTTATAAACGCGGAAGGACCGTTTCGCGTCATCTTCCATGAAAAATATGGATAGAAGGGTGGTGATGTAGGCGGGCAGTGCGGAGTGGGGGAAGTCGCATCGCCGACGCATCGATGCGACGCCGATGCGTCGGCGGGATCCTTAGCGCGGCAGGGGCGCGCGCGGGCCGTCGGTGTAACGATCGTTGCACTTTTACATCGATCGTAACATCCCTTGGATCCGGGGGTGGTGGTCGAGCGTCGGCTTCGCTCTCGCTCCGGGGCGAGAGCTCGGATGGTTGCCATGGCTACCACTATCGCGCCCCCGCCACTGGCAGTGATACTCAATCGAATTCTTGTTGCTCGTTCCCGCTTTCGCGCTTCTCTCTTGCCTCGGGCGCGCCAACGCCAGATTCCAAGACCAAGATCTCCCTCCCTTCTTCCTTCGGGACGCTACGTGCGTTTCCTTCCTTCCTTCCTTCCTTTTCTTTTTAATCCTCGCACGTCACCCAACAACGTCGAGAGAAGAGAAAGGGTGAAACAGATAAGACCTTTTTTTTTATCGAGTCCTTCGTCTTCTTCCTCACAATTTTGTGAAACTCCTTTCACACTGGGAACTGCGTGATTAAAGAAATATAAGAAAATATTTTATATATATATACTTTTTTTTAACATATTGATTCTCTTATTTCTGAAAGAAATTTGACATTATTCGATATATAAATCAAATATTTTCAATGTTGAAAGAATCTGTAGTCTTTCGGGCATGACGAAAAATGTCGTTATGCACGGTTAAGAGGTTAAAAATATTGCCGTAGGACCGTTTTAATCGATTTTTCGAGTTTCCGCGAAAGAACGTCCACCGTCGAGGGCCACCGATAGGCGGAGGATCGGTTTTGTTCGAAGGTAGAACGACGAGATGAGAGCGACCAGAGCGAAGTGCCGCGCACAGGTAACAATCGAGTTTGCGGCCGAGTTGAATTAAATCGAATCTCTCGAAGGATGTCGATACGTCGAACGTCCGTGATCGACGGTTCAATACTGAATTTACGAACGCTTCTTATACGCTTATCTTTACGAACACGCGTCACATCGACGCGTGAATAAAATCGCATATTTTATTTAAAAAGGAAGATATTTTTATTTAAAATCGACATAGTTCTACGTCATTAATTTACATTGAAATAATTTATATAGTTGCCTCGGTAAACGGATAAAAATCAGCGCGAGTGGTAGGAGAAAAATGCAAACGATTTCTGTCATTATATTTTTGCGAAATTCAAACTAGTGCGTTTTGCGTTTTTCGCATGGTTTTTCCTTTTAGAAATGCCCTTGATTAAGTCGATTATTCCAAAAATTACAGATCGAACGGTTGTAAACGTCGAGCATTGCTCAACCTGCATTGCTGTGCTTAAACTGAACCTTTTTAATTCGTTTTTTCAGCTCTGCTTTTTCGTCATTTTTGGACGATTTTTTGGTAGCCGTGCTTTTTCAGTCCGCCTGGATTTTTGATATCGCGCACGTTGATAAAAGCCCCGCACCGTCGGCTCTGCTATGGACGATACCGTTAAAATACCAATTTAATGAATTATTCGACGATACCCGCGCGACATTTACGGCTAAAATCCGTAGTTCGATTACCTGCGCGTCCCGGTCAAAGTCTCCATATTCAACGACGCGACAAATTTACGCGTTTTACGCGAACCTCGCGTTTCCCCCAACTTATCGACGCTCACGCTACCTTTTCCTCCCTCTCGAACGACGTCTCGTCCTGCCACTGCCACCGGATTCGCATCCGTACGATCGAACGACTTCGCCGCTACGCGAAGAGATCGAGTTTAACGGCAAACGTAAAAGCCAGGATTACCTCGAATTTATTCCCTTCGCCCGTTTCACGGCTAATCCTAAAGATCCATCGGTACTCGAGTCCGCACTCTCGCGGATTAATTCCCTTTGCGCGTAATTCGAGACGTTTTCGCCCTTCTTCCTGCGTCGTCCCTATTTCTGGCGTAGGAGCGTCGTCTCTGCGCCACAAATCATGCCGCCACTGTCGCGTCCTTCGTCCGTCGATAATCGTGCAATTATCCGACTAGTTTTATAGCCGCGATGACGGTATCTAATTTGCCGTGTTTCCTTCCATTTTCTCGTTTAATTTACCTACTTGGTTCGAGAGTCTCGCATTTTCATTGGTGCCAGCGTGAAAGTTAATCGAAGCTGCGATTCATTCGTAACGTCATTGTAATCTGTGCTTCTTCTTCGTTTTATTTCTTTATTAAAAATTTTTATACATTACATTACATTACATTGTTTTAAAAAATTACGTAAACAATTAGGTTAATTTTATTATATCGAATCGTTATGTTTTTACTACTAATTTTTTATCTTAAGTTATGTTTATAACGTTGAGATAATATAAAATAACTCCTACTTTTTTCAATCAATGTACGTCATATTTCCATTATTTACATTTTTAGCTATATGAAATTTTTTCTAGCTACTAAACGAACTGCATTTTGATGGTAATGTTCAAGCGTGACTCACCTGTGATGCACACCGTCCGATGGTAGCGAACGAAAAAAGAAGGAAAAAGGAGGAAACGGTCTCGATCGTTCTTGATATCGTCGAAAACACAAGACGGTTGTAAGAATTACAGAAAAATGGAAAACGCACGGATGCCTTCTTCTTTCTTTCTCTGTCTTTTTTACTCTCGTCCTTCTTACCGCTTGGACCGTCCCTTTTTTCCTTTCGTCATGCTCACCCTCCCCACCACCGTCACGGGCGAGGACCACCTTCCTTTATCTTTTCGCGTTCTCGTCACGACTGCAATTGTTTTGCGTCTGGACCGTTTTCCACGCCTTCTCGAACAAAAGGAAGCGGATGAAACTCGGAGATTTCGTTCCCGCATCCCTTTATTCTTGCATTCACGTTTTCCACCCAAAGTCCACGCTCTATCCTACCACTATCGTCTCCAGATCCACCTGCACCTCGCTACCATACCGACGTCATCATGTCGTCATTGCTACCACGTTACCACGACACCGTTATAACTGCCACACTACCACCACTACATCCACTGGTGCCATCGTCACCATCATCGTGCTATCGTCATTACACCAATATCGTCTCCATCGTCATCGCAATACCATCAGTAACACCGCGTTGCCCTGCTGCTGCACCCTGCGCGTTGCATCCTCCGCTGCCTCCCTCGCCATCCTTGCGACCAAATTGCGCCGAAAACGATTGGCTCTCTGCCCGTGCAGGAAAATTGATTCGTCGAGGGAGAAAAACGCACGAAAGGAGATAAAAGGGCGGTGAGGGGTCGCAATCGAGCGTGGGATTAAGTGCCCAAAAGACGGGCATTGAGAGGGGAGTGAGGGGGCAGCCTACGAAATTACGGTCGACTTTGCCACGTAACGTAATCTACAAATTGTTATTCCGTTGCCTCCGCTACCGGCAGAGAGAAGAGTCCCTGCCTTCGAGCGTCGTGTCCTTCGTAATTTCATGGACGATGACGCCTTTTTGTACAGGGTGACCAATGGGAATGTGCCGAAAGTTACGCCGTACAACTTCGAAACATCGCAGAGCCGATAAATAGTATTAAAAAATGCAGCCGCAGCATTCCTACATCTACGTTAGACAATGTATTTCAAAGTTTTTGCAAACGATCGCAGTTCCGTGTT
>JAITYT010000478.1:323214-340114 GCA_025433975.1 Liostenogaster flavolineata
CACATTCCTTCGGACTTATTTTCTCTTACGTATCTACTTAATTAATCGCACCACCGACGCGTTTTACTTACGCAGTTGCTTCAGCAATTAAGAAGGATGCGCGAACGTAAGACAAATACCTCTGTCAAAACGCTGTTCTCTGGAACGATTTTGTCAATCGATCGATACAGATATGACCGTTGGTGATATTAAAACGAGGACATTTTCTATTATGTTTTATATTTGATTCGTGCAAATATTCGCGATCGTTAAATACGTGGGAGTTCGATTTCCTGACACTGAAACTCTCCATTTCAAGGCTAGAATCTTCCAACGCTCCGATATTTTTTCGCTCCGATAAATAAATTCAATAAGGTGAATCGAACTAGATGCGCAACCAATTAAATCAATTGGGAGAAATCGCTACTTGACCTCGAGGCAAAGCCGTACTTCAAGCTCGAGTGGAAACTCGTCTCTGATATTACTTTTGAGTTTACTACGCATTAGATGTATTATTGAAGTCGATTCTACCAATTCCTCGTCTTCCGATCTTTGATCAAATAACACTGTCGGACGAGTTCTTCCTTTTCCTTTTTTATGGAATCGAAAGTGCGCTTATCTCGCATCGCAGAATTTCAATTTTCTGCTTCGCGATATCTTTTCCATCGAAGCGAATATTTTGTTTCCGCGTAGTTTCCATTGTCAAAAACAGCAGTAATGTTAAGCGACACCATTCACGCGATCTAGCAGTTCCTACGTCGAAAATTCTCCCAATTGTTAATACAAGTATGCCCCGTTAAGAAATTGGTCACAGAAAAGTTGAATGCGATGTACTTTCTTAGATACGTTCTTCGCGAATGAACGACGATAAAAGCGTTGCCAAGCGAGAGGAAATGTCGCCAAGGTGAGATGTTAAATTTTTCGATCTGTTCGAAGTTGGATATTGCTGTATCGCGGCACGGTATTCATTTCCGAATTCGATGTCGTTTCCTTTTACGTGCTATACTGAAAAGCTAGGGACCAAGTGTCAGTTTCGAATCGAGCGTATCAAAGTATATCTACGATGTTTTATTTTTATTTGTATTCTTGAAAAAATCGGGTATCGACAGGTTGACGCTACTATTATTAAGGCCTCTTATTTGTTCTACGTGCTCTTAATAGTCGTTATGACAGGCTTCGACCGATTCACGAACAAAGAAGCCCGTTACGGACACCTCGAAATTCCGTGGACAATCGCAGAATGGTGGTATGCCACGTGAATGTAATTCCTTCCTCTTCGTTGTCGTTTACCTCGCATAGTAGCTACGTGCTCGACTTACACACGATGATGTTACAACGACGTACCCTCTTCGCCCCGTTCGGACGTCTACGCGAATATAAGGGTCTCGAAGCGTCGCGGTCAGTTTCAATCTACATCGAGAACTATCGAGAACCATCCGCGCGTACCGCAAAACTTCGCGTCAGTTTTGCTTGTAACTATCTATGAACTATCCACCGTGCTAGCGTACACGATCAAAGACACGATTATCACAGGGACACCCGAAAGTTCGTTACACTCTCGAATGTATGGCGACCCAAGAGCGACCGATTGTCCAAACAAAATAATCATTCTTGCGCGACAGCACGCGATGTAAGATTAATTTCAAATTTTTCAAAGCGACGCGAATGAAAGACCAATAAGAAAAAACAATTATTAATTAGTCAGCCGCCATAGAGCCTTCGGAGTCTAATACGAATCCAATGTGTTCCTCGATCATTAGAAAAACTATCGCTTTTCTCGCGATACCAAGGTAGGGCGGCACCGGATCGTCTTGAAACGGATGATCGATGAGAAATAAAGAGTCTGTCTCCTTTCCAGGTACACCCAGCGGATTCACCGAGCAAGAACGTGGATGGTATTCGGTTGCACGGTGGAGGCGGAGGCGGAGGTGGTGGTGGGGGATACGCGGGGACGGTAACGGTGACGACGTCGTCCGGTACGTCCGGCGGTACCGGAAGCGTGAACCTTTCTTCGCCGGAGAGCGCCTACAGCACCGGCTACTCGACGGACGGCACGTCGCCCGGCACCAGCTTCCCACCCGAATATTACATCAACATCAGGACGGGCACGCACTACTTCCAGAGTAACAACAATAAGGTGGCGGCCAGGGGGAAGCGGCTGGCCGATGCCGAGTTGGCGTCATCCGTGCCGTCTCACTGCGTTCAAGGAAATGGAAAGCTTCTCGAGGATGGAGCAGAGCCTACCAAATCAGTGAACATGACCAGGGATAGCAAGCAGCAACTCCGGGACGTACGAACGAGCACACCCAATAAAACGAGCGTACCGGTAAGCTCTATTCTTCTTGTTCTTCTCTAATCGAATTCCGAGGAGGATACTTTGTCGAAATTAAATCCGTAGTACGATTTCATAAACTCACACTTTTTTTATCATTGTAAATCTCATGGTAAGTTATCAAAGACGTGTACGGAGTTGATCGTACTCTAGAGATTATTTGAACTTGGACCGATTTAAATTACATATCCAAATGCGAGGAATGCCAATCAGAGCTCGAGGCGACGAATAGACGAGCATCTATAAATATTGCGAGTTTATGAATTTATTTATCGAAAAACATGCCATTAAGAACATCTTCTAACGACGTAGAAGTAAAACCCTTCTTACGCGTTACGGATACAGAGAAGCGTCGCGTCCTTTTCAATCCCTTTTAATACGTAGCTACGGTCCAAGATAGATGATACGTTCAGAGTTCATCACACGAGATTACCATCGTTTCACAGAAACCTATCCCTGATGAAGCTTCGCGTGGAAGGAGAAGCACGTTTGTCGCCGCTCCACAGTGCTTTGATGTCGCGAGTTCAACGACATCTCACCTTTTTTCCAGAACAGGACATATACATTTTAAGGCATCATTCTACACTTGTATCTCAGCTCGACCGCGCGCATCTCTCAAAAAAACGTCAAACTCAACGTTTTCTTTTTCCTTTGCTATCTTACGTTTTCAATTTATCGCGATATTGAAAAGGAGATAACTAGATTTCGTCTAGAACTGAACGCTCGGAAACGACAGGAATATCGATTAAAAATAATGTCTATATCGGTATCAGGAATTTTATAATACTTTTGAGAACAAATTTGAGAAAGGTTCATTCTCAACGACGAGAGATCTCGTTGAAAAATTGGCCAATTAAGAGATTATGTTGACACTTGTTTTGCTCGAAATTAGCGTCATTACGTCGGAAAGCGGTGCATCATCGCGTGGATAGCGAGCGACTTTGTTTCTCTTCGCGCGACAATGAACGCCCTTAATCCAGTTGTCTGTCAGAAGCGAGTTATGGGCTGGATGCGATTCTAGAAACCTAATTTCATTCGATAATTTCATTCGATCGATACGACGGGAATTGGAATCCCCATTACCAATATTGCGTGCGTGATCGTGAAATACGAAATAAGATACGCCGACTTCTACTTTCAAGCTGTTTCATAAATTTTACTTTTTACGAACGACTTGTTTTCTGTTAAATCCTCTTTAAACGTTTTGCGTGCTTGCAGAATGCCGTTACGACGATTAATCATGGTTCCAAGCAACAACAGCAGCAACAACAGACGCCACAACGACAACAGGAGAGCAGTCATCGAAGAACGGAGTCCTACTCGGCGGACTCGTCCAGAGGCAGTTTTCCAGTACCCTCTTCGATACCACCACCCTTGGTCTCGCCTACGGTTCAGTCTCCTCGCGAACGTTCTCGCATAAGAACGAATCCATGGCTATCGGCCAATTCCTCGGGTTCCAGTACGACTGGCTTCAAATCCAGATTGACTCTGGACGAGACCACCAGTAGCAGCTCGGGACTGAAACTCACCGAATCGTCCGGCAGTGCCAGCGACGTTAACGTGAACAGTGCTCGAGAGAGTCAAATAAGGAAAGAACATCATCGACAGGAGAGTCTCAGCGCAGGACGTAGTCCGTCAGTATCACGTTGACACTCTATAATTAACGTATGATAAACGTATGTATTAATGTTTCATGAATCCTAAAAGTCATAAAAATTTGTCAAACAGGATTAATCAAAATTGGAGAATCTTACCGGGAATGGATATAAGGCCGAAAATACCTCTGGCTATGCAACGTCGTTCCAGCAGTAGCAGTTCGTCGGCATCATCAGTTAACCACAGCGTACGATCCTCCGAAGATGATATCACCTTGAACGAGATGATGGGTAAATTCGACGAGAGTTACGTCTACGAGAAGGAAACTGATATTCTGTCTGACAGCGATCCAACTGATTGCGAGGATTATATCGACTCTTTGTCTGACATCGACACAGGTCAAGACGGCGGAGATGAAAACGATCCATTCGAGAACGATTTCGATTACATCGACAAAGGTTCTTTCCTGGATTTGGATGATTTAGATTGTTCCGCTAATTTCTCCAATACCGGCCATTGCACGTATTTCACGTTTACCAACGAGCTCGGTCGACGTGGTACGAAGTTACGAGACTCGATTTTAAAACGAAGGAATAAGGATGAATTAATCTCTCAGAGGTAATTATCATCCTATCATCGTGCTTAATGCCAACATCCATGACATCGTGTCGCGTTGAATTTTAAGGAAAGATTTCCTTAAAATGCTCTTTGATCTGTGGAACGATCGCTTATATTTTCTCTTTTCAATTCTTTTAATTATTGACGCAATTTATTAATATCTCTCGTTATAAATTTCCAGCCAATCTTAAATGACTTTTTTACAAGGTATAATGTTATCAATGTCATATTTTAATAGCCTTTAATAAACGGTAGGTATTACGATCCATTCTTCTACTTTGCTTCTACTGTAGAGAGAATTCCAATGGACACTTTACAGACGATATTTCTAAAGGCGAATTAAGAATAGTTAGGAACCTAAGTCACGGACTGACGATTAAGAAAAAGACCTCATTACGTTAAGCCCCGTTACATTGACGTTTGTCAATTGTAAAACGGAGAAGTATGACCGCGTTTGTAGGCATTAAAACGGACAAATTAAAACATTAAAGTATAATTATACGTCAATTAAGACTCTCGACATTAAATATCGGAGTGAGCTTTTATTCTCGTGCCAATTTGTCGTTATGTTCTAGCAAAAATATGTTAAATGTGTTTATAACTAAATAATAATGTACCCTCCTAATGTCTTAGAGCATTTTGTCGTAATACTTTTTATTATATGTTTTTAGAGCTATCGGTGCAAGGAATAGTATGAAGAAACAAAGCATCCGATATAAAAAAGCGGACGACAAGCAGAGCGAGAAACGTAAGAAGCGTATATCGCAACGTCGAAAGCCAAATTTGGAAAAATTTGACGATGAAACTGCGAATTTGAACCGTGTATTGGTAGAGAGAATGTTACTGAAAAACTCAGGGTTCAATCAAGGTAGCAGAAGTGTGGGCGGTACGCCAATATGTTTGCGTCGTAAGAAACACGACGTTAATAAAAATCTTTCACCGATGAGACTGAATGATAATCAATCTATGACCCGGCCAACAATAATTGAGAGTGAAATTGTAAAGAGGCGATCAAATTCTGTAAGCTAAATTTATATTACTAATTAATCGCGTGTTTGAAGTAATACTTATACTTACAAAGTATCGCGTTCGTAACTCGCACTTAAACACATTTGTCGTGAAGTAACATAGAGAATGATTTAATTAAATTAGAAATTTTGAGGTGAAAATTCTTTTTTTACAGGTTAGTTATGTAAATGGAAATATAGTAAGGCGTCAAGTAACGGGCAATACATATATGACAACTTTCGCATCGGAAATTGCCCTTATTGAAGCTGATAAAGAAGCGGATAAGAAATATCGAGAATTGATTTTGGAAGCGGAAAACATTTTGATCAATATGCAAAAGAATCACAACTCGATGCCAATTGTGCCCTCACCTACTCGCAAGTTTCACAATGGACTCGCTAATAAACGCGTTGAACTAATTAAAAATACGGAGTTGAACATCGAACTAGCACTTTCTAAAAGTAGAAATTCTCAACCGGAATTGCAAAGTGGTAACATCAGAGATATCGAGCACACCAGTCCAAAGAGACAATTTACTCAACCGTGTTCGCCTGTTCATCGATTTATGGAGAGAAATTCTTCAGCTGGTGGAAATGCTTCGTCGAAGGATAATCTCTACAGACAGGACGCATCTAAATATCCCGATTCGCCGATCGTACTCCGAAAGACGCCTCAAAATTCACCAAGCAGAAGTTTAATAAACTCTCGAGTACGTGTTTGTGATGCCGCCGGTATCAAAGAGTCCAATCGATCTCGAACAGCTTTAAATTGTAACGGAGTGATGCACGCAGGCATGGAAATATCGCCAAATATTCAGTCTCAAAATCTGTTTTTGAACAAAGCTCAAACCTTGTTGACCCAAGGGGAGGCAACCTGTCTCGCGATAGATAGGAAAGATTTGCGTAATTCAAAATCCGTCAACAAGGAGGAAGGAGTTACTTCGAGCTCATCGGATTCGGAGGAGAGATGCGATGTAAGACGAAGAGCGCCTTTGATGACTTTCAGGTAAAGAGAAGCTCTAATAAACGAGCCATCTGATTCAAAAGGATTTCATGAATATAAAATGTAATAAAAAAAGAATTATTTTTTATTTTAGGTCGATAGATATGGGCCCTATCAAAGAGAGTTCTTCCTATTGTCCACAAAGCGAGCCAGTTAAAAGAAAAGTGTATGCTGGTAGTGCTACGTACGGTAGGATACAAAAAACGTTGGGTAAACATCACGTTCTTTTAAGAAATTCAGATGGCGATACCGCCACCGATGATACTGGTAAGAACATTTAATGATTTATCGTGTACTAATAAGCTACTCGACAAATTTCTTCATTGTGAACGATGACTTTACTTTATGAATGCAGATGACTCTAAAAGATCTCTGAAAGAAAAAATTGCACAACTACGTCAGGAACGACTAACAGCAGAATCCAATATGAATATTCAAGAATCTCAAGTACTTCAACATCAACTTTCTCAGTTACGACGACAAATGCTTATGCAAACTATCGAAGGTTTGAAACGTAGTCTCGAAGATCAATCTGCCACGCTGAAGCAAACTTGCTTGGAATTAACGTTGACCGATGAATTACCTTGAAACGAGTTTAAAAGTGACAAGTAGAGAATGACCAAAACCAACATTTTAATCGAGGAACGTTCTTTAACATACAATGCACGTGAGACTTATTCTCGTTGCCTAATATTCCTATATTTGACATTAAAACTGTGCACGTATATTGATTGGTGCAACGAAGTCGTACTTCTCAAGGAGCGCTTATAGAGATTATGCGAACAATGCTATGGACTAGCAAATTATTTTGTGCGACATAAATATGTCCAACGAATATACAAGACTATTCTTTCCGCACTAGAAAATAACATTTCCGTGAAATACTTGTAAGATAGAATGAAATACATCGTCGATTAATCTTAATTTGACGAACGATAAGGAGCATGGAAGTATTTCTCAGGAATGTCTGTCTGCACTGTTATTCTATGCATATTACCGAATTACAATGTGATTTCCCTAAACATAAGAAGTGTAAGAAACAAACATCAATGAAACGCAGTATAGGTGAGTTTCTACCCTAATATTGATAATGTTCAAGGGAATCCATATATTTTTCTGCCTGTCTACATGGTAAAAAAAGAATCAAAATTAAAGATGTTGCATATTTTCTGGGCATTGTTCTCGTTGTTTGTTTTTTCAAACATAACTAATTACATTTTACACGATCTATTTTTTTTTTGCTCACTGGCAATTTTATAAAATGATTGACTTACCAAGAAGTTACGCCATGCCAACAACTATGGCAAATAAAAGTATAATTAAACAAATAAACGATATATATATATATATTTTAACATTTTTTTGCCGGTGATAATATTTGCAGCATATACAATTAAATCAAGATCTTCCGTGATAGATTTTCTTTACAGTGATCACGATCAATTATAATTTAAAAATCTTTAGACATACAGTACTTTTCGTCTATTGGGCCTATTCAGAGGTGTTTTTCTTCAACAATTTCGATGAGAAAAGAAAATACTAAGAATAGTCAAAAATAAGTATGAGTGACGAATAAACAATTATAAAAATTATATAGTATATTCATCTAGAGGACCTAGGCGATCACATCTAGCAGATATGTAGCAGGTAGGTGGTACAACAAAAATATAATCGATTAGTTTTTAGGAAATTTAAATAATGTATCCGATGAATAAGGCCCAGACTAGAACCCTTCAACTTGTTCTATCGCAGAGTATACGGTATGTAAACTTCCAGATAAAATGATACAAGACTTTTCTTGTATATTTTTTTTATTCATAAACACTGTAAACGTATACTTTCTTTTTACAGACTTTTGTATCGCATATGTTTTCTTCTCTCTATTTCGAAAATATTAAATAAGTTTTACATTAGAATTTTTCTTCTGTATTTTTTAAAATTATTATGGATATATTATTTCTTATATATAGAGCTAAGAAATATCACACAGTACTCCATAAATGTTACTCATGATGTTCCTATGTCTACTACAATTCATACTCCAGGAGGAAATATAAATTTATCAAATCTGTGAAATTGCTACTTCTGTCGATAGAATAAGCATTTCCATTAGCTTACCAAAGATGATAGATTAGCGTAGTAGCGTAGAACTGTTTAGTTTACGAAAAATATTAAATACGTATATTAGTCATATTATTAGATCATTGAAACTGACTATTACAACATTTATTCTGAATTTTGTAGAAAAAAGTAAGTGTTCGAATTATCTTTGATACGTATCAGAGTCAATCATAAGTTGATTAAAACTTTTCACATTGTCCGTATAAAAATCATCGTTTCTTTCCAGGATATTTTGGTATTAAGTAATTATTATATAACACTATTTCGTTATTATCAAAATTGATCGTTACATGTGCAATATCAACGTTCGAATTTTAATAAAATCTCTATTCCTATTTATTTAAAATTTAAAATAGATATTCATTTTTTTGTAAAATATGTTTATTTTCATTAAATTCCTGATAATATAAGTATTTCTGTATGGAATTTTATTTCTACAATGGTTAAGTGTAATTAAGTTGTTTGTACATTTTTCTTGTCAACTTTTGACTCTGGCAATGTTAATAATATGATACTTTGTCAACGTGATATATTTGTGAGAATAGACTGATAGTGTTATTAATTATTGTTAGATTAAAATTCAATGCTGATTATTTAAATGTGATTTATATGTTAAAAGTTCTTGAAGAACGACGGAATGTAATACGCACACGATATTTATTTGTGTTAGATATTAGAAACCATAGTAAATGCAACAATTAGAAAACCATAGCATATTAGTAGAATTAGTATATTAGGTGAATATTGATTTTTAAAATCTACAATTTTTTCAGCTTTTCCGATTTCATTTTATCTTGTTAAAAACTGTGATTGTGAATTACTCAACATGTTCAAATTTGCTACTGTAATTTGCAAGAAGTTTTTATGTTGTAAGTTAGCTTAGAATAATTAAACTCAGACTTTTATACTTGAAGGATGTACAGACTTAGTTTATAATTAGTGAGGATTATAATTTCGTAATTATAATGCAACAACTTCATTAATTATTATAGCTGTAATTATTTTCATTAATTATATTAAGACATTCCAAAAGTATAAAATGCAAAATATTGTATTTTATGCTTAAAACAAATGGCACGACAAATTATTCTGTAATATAATTAAAGAGCCATAAATCCAATTCTTGCCCTGCTATGCAGTAACTACCCTAGTCACTTCTTTATTTCTATAGGCTATGATCGGTATTCTTTGACGCAAAGCGAGACGATTGTTGCAAACGATATCTTCTTTGTATTAAACCATTTATGGATTTAAATGGTTTTTTTTATATTATTGTGAATAAATTATATTATGTCGTTAGAGTTGTGTACTTATTTTTGTATTAGAAATCCTTAAGCTAGATATTTCTTCATAAGATATTTAATTCAAAATATTTGTTCTACTTTGTAGGTAACTTTGATAACTATTCTGTGCATGTAACGTTTGTACAGTTATATTTGTACGATGAAGTTTTTGTTCTATTGACTTTCATCTTTGGAGGGTTTAACATACAAGTACATAGTTCAAACGGAACTCTCGTCATATTTCATGCAATATAGTTTAAATTGCTAGTAGAGTATATTTTTAAACTTTACATAGTCTTTTTACACAATATGTTTCTTATTATAATTTCAGAAATGTTATAGGCTAATTGTAATAAACTAGGCTGTGACTAAGTTATAGAAAATTATTAGTCATTTGAATACGAATAGCTATTTACGGAAAGGTGGGTATTTATGGAAACGATAAACTTCGACAATTACAAGTATTCTGTAAGAAATTTTAATCGAAACCGAGTGGAAATAATTAGTTAATAGAATACAAGGAAATGTTAAATGTTATTTATGTTAAAATTTAATTAAATCTCATAATCCTTCAGCTGTGGCGCACTCTAAAGCATAAGGAAAAGGTACGATTTGCGAGGTCATAAAATTTTAACTTTGTTTTAATTTTTTCCCTTAATCATGCTCGTGACATTGAGGCGTTTCGAAATAGCTTCTGAGTCACTCTCGATGATTCTGCCAATATGGAATTTTCGAAAATTGTCTCTTTCACCGCCGTGCCGAAATTACCGCTCTTGAAGCGTCGAAACCACTCATGACACGTCGTTTGTTCACTAGGAGCAGCCTTACGATAAGTACTTGAGAGCATTCGATAAGCCTCAGCCGCAGTTGTATTCATATGGAAGTAAAAAATCAAAACCCCGCAAATGACGAGAATTTGGCTCGAAAACTGACATCTTTGATCGAGAATCAATTTATAATGCAAATACAAACTTACTGATATAATGCCGTCGTTATTTTGATAGATGTCCAAGCTTATTGTGTGATATTTTTGATTTACCTATTTCGACCGACGGTAAACTTACCGTTACAGCCATCTATCGACAAACTGCGGACGCAAAGTTGTACACCTAATAAATTAATATTTAACTTCTTAAAAACCATGGATACGTCTCGTAAATTATCAATTATTTATGATTCTCTCATAGTTCGTATATTTTGGCATTTGTAATATATAATTTCGTAAATTAACAATTCATATTGCATATATATGGCTTTCGAAAACGAAACCAATAGTCAACCAATCAGCACGAAGCTATTCCTTTACGCTATTGCACATGAGCGAAAATATTCTGTTCGGCAAGATTAGTAGTCCTTAGATGACTATGGAGAGGAGAATGTTTTTAAGAACGAATGCGATAGCTTTTCTCTTAAATTTGTGTGTTTTTGTAGCACATAGTTCTGCACAGGATATCTTAGGATGCGGTGGTTTTCTAAAAAGTCATACCGACATAGATTTCACGAAAGTTCATGTCAAATTGCAAGTATACATATTTATTAGGTTATGTCGTTGCATATTTAACATTAGAAACATCGTTTAATCGATTTATGATTTTTTTAGATTCACTAAGGCTGGAAGCTTGAAGGACCAAACAGAATGCGCTCCAAATACTGGGTATTACTTTCTGCCATTGTATGATAAAGGAGAATATGTACTGAAAGTAAGTTAAAAATCAAAAACATAGATAATATAAATTTGGACAATTTTAACATTCTTTTTTTCCACATTGTCAATTATTCGATTCATCTTATTCGTTCACTTTTACAATGCGTTAGGTTGATCCTCCTAGAGGTTGGAGTTTCACACCTACGGAGGTATTGCTGAATGTCGATGGTACAACGGATGTTTGTAGCCAAGGAAAGGATATCAATTTTACCTTTAAAGGCTTTGGAATTACAGGCAGGGTCAGTATTTTATTAAATACATTTTAATAATCTTGAACAATGATTTTTAAGTTCTATCGAGTAAAGAATCATAAATTACTATTAATTTATAGCTGAATTGTTATTAAACGAATGCGTTTATATTAACAGATATTTAAAAATTAATTTCTATGCAAATAAATAGTTGGTATAATTATTATCATTTTCAGGTAATTAGCCTAGGCTCTGAATCGGGTCCGAAAGGTATTACTATATCATTATATATCGCAAATGACAACCAGAATCCTGTTGGAACAACAATTACTGCAGAGGGAGGTACATTTTATTTTACACCTATTCAACCTGGAAAATATATACTTACTGCTTCTCATTCCAAGTAAGTATTTTATAGTTTGCAAAAATGTGTTTTTTGTCGTTCATCGCTATTTTCACAGTTTTTTTATTAAGAAGTTTGTTTATCAATTAATTACTTATATTTATTGCAAAGGTGGATGATGAAAGAAAAAACAATTGAAGTGTTGGTACAAGAAGGAAATACAGAACTTCCGGATGAGAGTTTAGTTCTTTTAGGATACGATGTGAGTGGAAAAGTTACAAGTGAAGACGAACCAGTCAGTGGCGTATCCTTCTTAGTATTCGGTGTAAGATTATTTATTATTCATTTATATTCATTTTGTTAATTCATAAATTTAACGTTCATTTCATATATTATAGAATGGCATAGCAAAAAATTGTACGACTACTCCTATTAAAGGGTTCGAAGTAAAGGAGTATCTGTGTCATGTAAATTCTGATAAAAATGGGAGATTTGTATTCCCAGCCTTATCACCAGGAAATTACAAGGTTATACCACATTACCCCAGTGCTCAAACGAAGTTTGATATACAACCGTCTCAATTGTCATTTAAAGTTAGTCATAACAGTCTACTTTTGACGCAAGATTTTAAAGTAACTGGCTTTGCAGTGACTGGCATTGTTCGTATATCAATAAACGGACCACCATTACCAAATGCAAAAATAATTCTATCTGGAAAACAGGCAGCAGTCACAGACCAAAATGGCAATTATGTGATCGATAATGTCAAAGCTGGTCAATACACATTAAGAGCGGAAGCTGGTAAGAGAAATAATAAAAATCATATACAATTGTTTTCTTGGATAAATGTGGGTCTAAATGCTGTCTCATTTTTCAGCCGATGTATTGTTTGCCGTAAGAAAAGTAAAAGTATCTCCCAGTTCACCCGAATTACCAGTTTTAATACCTGCGGCTTACAAAGTTTGTGGAAAAGTTACTCTTTCCGCAAAAGGAACTCTTTATTTTCGTAAGGTGACTGTGAGAAATACCGATGCAACGTTTCAAAAAGATATCGATACAAATGAAAATGGTGAATATTGTTTATATCTCAATCCGGGTAAATATCAATTCAGTGTCGTTGTGAGTACAGAAGAGAAAACTAAGGGCCTACAGTAAGTTTTTATATTCAGCATACTGAGAATAAGTTTGTATTCATTGCATTGACAAAAGAAGTGAAACTTTGTACTCGTATTATTATTATAGATTTTTCCCTCTGCAACAAACAATTGATGTATCATCGCAACCAATTAATAACATTAACTTTTTGCAATTAAAAGCTCTCTTGACTGGAACGGTAAAATGTTTACTTGGAATAAATTGCAGTCAAGCTTCCGTCACTTTGAAAATACTCGATGGAGTTACAATAAAAACTATTCAAGCAAAAGGTGAGACTGATGAATATTCCACATAATAAAGAATATTATTATGATTAAAGATATTTATTAAATTTGCGATAACAAGTATATGTCAATGAAAATATATGACTAATTGAATAAATACAGATTTGAATAACGTTTAAATAGCGATCATATATTCGTGATACATATTTGTTATTGAAACGGTACCTTTAACTTTTGCAATACTACTGTCTTTGTCTGTGAAGTCAATTTTTCTTATGCAGATGGAAATTATCAATTTTCTGAAGTACTACCTGGACATTATGAAGTTTTAATAGATAATGATGTATTCTGCTGGGATAATCCTAGTTATAGGATTTCGATAACATCCGAGCGTGCAGAAGTGCCTCCATTCGTACAGACTGGATTTTCCATGACGTTTATTTCATCTCACGATACAGCAGTTGAATATTTCGAGCCAAATAATTTAAAAAAATTAACTTTAATTTTAAATAAGGGCAGTACAAGGCATTGCGTATCTAAGTCTGGAGAGTATAGTTTTTCTCCGATAGGATGCCATGAATATGATAAGTCTACATTCACGTGGGATACAAGTACTCTTTCTCCTATTATATTATCCTCTACTGTACATAATCATAAAGGAAATATTATAAGTTCTACTGTAACAGACGATATGAAGATAAAAATTGAAAGTTCTGACGATAACTTTATGTAAGTATACATGTAAAAACATTCAACATTGTGTTTATTCATTCGTTTCATTTTCTTTGTCGTATCTGCAATTATATCTTAACTATTTATTTTCGTAACAGAATCGGGCCACTTAAGCATGTGAAAAGGGAAAATTCTTACATATATGATTTTGAATTTAAGGCGAAAACTGATAACATGTATACCATTACACCTTTATCGAGTACTCTTTTATTTAATCCTCCATCTTTAAAAATATTAGGAGTAAATGAGTGTCAAGATGATATTGCAACCTTTATTGGAGACTTGGGGAAGGTACTTAGAAAATCTTTTTTAGGATAAATGCATTACATATATTTATTTACTTACGAACATTTCGTTATTCAGATCATAGCTGGTAAAATATCGCCACCTTTAGACGGTGTTACGATAAAAATATTTGGCAAAGCCAAAGAGTTACCTGTATACATGTTAACAACGGAAAACAGAGGTTTATATAAAGTTGGACCGTTGGATGGAAAAATAGAATACAGGTAAGTGTAACACCATTAGTAGCTATGTATATCATTTATATTATACGTGTTATTTTTAATAATTATTTTCTTCCATTAGCGTTACAGCTGAAAAAGAAGGTTATATATTGACTGGTCCACACTCTGATGGAGTATTTGTGGCTCATAAATTGGCTGAAATTATTGTACAGGTCTTAGATCAAGCAGATAATTCTTCTTTACAGGTATTATTTTGTTATATACTTACGTCAGATATTATTTATATATATATATTCACATTTTGTAAGTATTTAAAATATATTAAAATTCATTATTGTTTCTTATTTGTATGAATTATAGGGAGTACTTCTCTCTCTCTCTGGTGGACAAAATTATCGTAAAAACAGTATGACATTAGACGAAGGAAAATTGGTCTTTAACTCTTTGTCACCTGGCGAATATTATCTAAGACCTATGATGAAGGAATACAGATTTGATCCCCCATCAAAAATGATCAATGTTTTAGAGGGTGCGACGATTAATGTCAATTTATTTGGTAATAGAGTAGCATATAGTGCATACGGCTCTGTCACGTCACTGAATGGCGAAGCCGAAGCTGGTTTATTGGTTGAAGTACAAGGGCAAGGAAATTGTTCCAATTTACAAGAGGAAGCGACAACGGAAGAAAACGGTACTTTTAGGATAAGAGGTCTTCAACCAATGGTAAGTAAATCGCAATCATATTTTTATACTTTCAAGATGAGAAGCTTTTCATTTAAATTTCATATTAAATATTTTGTTTAAATTGAAATAGTGCACTTATGTCTTTCGTTTAAAACCGAATGTGGAAGCGAACGCTCATATCCAACGAACAAGTCCGGACTCCTTACTTATACAATCCACAGAAGATATTCGTGATCTCCGACTGATTGTTTTTCATCCAATTTCACGTACTGACGTTTCTGTACATGTTGTCTCAACGCAGCCTGAACATTACCGTACATTAAAGGTAAAATTATGCAAAGAAGATATGCCTGATTCTCCTATGCATTTATTAAGGTTAGATAATTCACAATCAAACAAAATTAGCAATAATTATAATGCAGGATTTCTTGTTCATTTTCCTCCTTTACAAGCAGACCATAAGAAGTATTTCATTCAGTTAGACTCATCTTTGTCTCCATCTTTGAATAAATATAATACAAATCCAGTTTACTTTGAAACTAATTCATCGTTCAAATATGTAAAGTTAATATTTAATGCAGAAAGGAAAGTCGATCAAGGTGATATGAATCAAACCTCAATAGTTGCGTTGCCTTTCATAATTATTATTGCTTTTGCATTTTTAAATCGTGAAAAATTATGGAATTGGTTTAATACTTTACTTGAAAGATGGTCAAAACCCATTCCTACCTCTAGAACGCCAATTCAAGCTATACCTATTGATCCCAGGGCGGACGATATTATTGTTGAACAAATAATGAATATTAATAAAAGAAAGACGAAGTCACGTAAAACGTAATTAATACGTTATTATTGTTAGAGAAACAAGCAATTTTAGGAAATACGATATATTTAAATTAGTAAGATAGAAGATGATTTAAAACGGGTTCTTTTATTAGTATATGCATATTACTTTCATAATTATAATATGTTCTTATACTGTGATAGTTTACATCGCATTGTTTTAGGATCTATATCTTTTTTTTCCATTGGATGACATAATATCTTCATTATATGTAGCATATTACGATTGCAATGTTTCGTAAAAAAAAGAATCGAATTTTTATGTAATACTTCCATTTTTATAAAAAGATATCGATTCCCCCTATACATACGTTACTGTCACACGATAAAGTGCGTTCGTTGAATTCTTGTTTAATTAAAGAAGACTTAATTTTCATTGATATCAGATTTGCTTTATTACAGTTTTTAAGATTAAGAACTACCCTTGTAAATTAATAATATATGTTATACAATAATTTAAGACGTACGTTTATATCATTATCATATATTCCTATATGTAATACGAACTTTGCATTTTTATGTGAATAAAAAGAAAAAATTATATGAAATATTGATATGTACTATATATATATATAGCGCGTGCGCGCGCGCGAGAGAGAGAGAGAGAGAGAGAGAGA
>JAITYT010000478.1:340213-362752 GCA_025433975.1 Liostenogaster flavolineata
AAAATATAATACATAATAAATATATAAGATTCATTTACTGTAAATTTTGATGAGAGTAGAACTTACAAGTTCTTTATGTATAATATAAAACGTTTGTTGATGTTTATCTAAATAGTTGATATTAAATTACAACATTTTGAAATTATTAGTATAATTATTTATTATTATATAGTTTTCCTTTTATTTGCACGTGGTATGTATCAATATAGTTTGAAATACATTGAATTACAGCTGAGCTTAAGGTACCATGTAAGCCTGTAAAAAATCATGTATAATTATTTCATGGTTCGTTAAAGATGATATAAATACTTGTGATTTTTTTAACATACCACAGGATTTGCTGCATATAAACATTTATTAAAGTTAAAAGAAAGATCGCAACTGTCTGTACCAGCTAAAAGATAAAGGTAATCAATTTCATTCTTATCGAATCCTTCGATGATGCATATTGATTTAACACTTTGCCGGCCGCTATGCATGATTTCTTTTCCTTAGCGGTGAAACTATTTTATTATTACGTTTTTATAGGAATACATATAGATGTTATTTTTAGAGAAACAATTGCTTTTACTGTTTTTCTTTCCCAATTCACCACATCGTCTTTTGTTAAAATCTGCTAAAATTCTAGTAAAATCAGTAAAACCTGTGTGATACTCTCCGGTGCTAACCTAACGGCGATACGATAAATGTGCGGCCGCCGAAGTGTTAAGTTAAACGATCTTTTTATTTCTACAGTTAAAATACTTACTAATATCACGACAAGAATCAATCATATCTACTGCTACCTCTTTCCACATATCTGGGATAGCCATTGATATTAATTTGAAATTTATTTTTCCATCTTTAGTGATCTGTTACAAGTAAGTTTCGATAATAATTCGATAGGTTATTTGTTTAACTTGACTTTTTTAAGTAAGAAATAATTTACCATGTTAAACTTCTCGAGTGTACACTTAAAGTAGCACGCAAGTTTACGATCGTCTGGGAAAAATCCTATTTCTGCATCATCCACAATTTCTACAATTGTAATCAATACGTGTATTATAATAGTGGTGGATTGACATGTCATTTAAAATATAATACTCACGAACGTCTATCCCCGTTTCTGCGAGACATTTCTTTCGTATAGGAGCTGTAATTTTTCTCATGTCAATGGCTGGGCTAGCCTGATATACAATTGAAAATAAATATTTCTTAATGGAATAAAATACCAGTATACTTACACATTCGTCTAAGAAATCTTCTTTTTTCAAATATGCTTTATTTTACCAAATATCGATAACGTGAATTTTTTCTAAAAGATACTGATGCAATAATGCTTCTTAAGCTTTACTTACCAAAGTGTGAACTGTGATAATAAACAGAAATGCAATTAGAATAACATGTTTTCGCGTCATTTTTCCTTTTATCTTTCGTGTTTCTTCTAATAGTCCCAGAGTAGTTGTGTCGACAATGTAGATCCAAATGCAAAATGTTGCTAAGACTAAAAACGCGAAATGCTTCCCATATACGAACGATTGCATCTTATATGCAACTTTTAAGAGAAGTGGGAGGCAATGATGTTTGCGTGACAATGTCAAAACTTACTAATTGTGCACACGAGTCTATCTTTATGATCCATGATTTTTAGATCGATCATTTTTCAATTAATTAAATTAATAGTTAAATCGTACAATTTTGTATACTACTTGGAAAACATAAAAATGTAATGTTTCACGCTACTCGTATTATTATCAATTATAACGTATCAAATCACTAACATTATTAACGATGAAGATGATCAATATGTTACAACATGACATCGTTATGAATAAATTGGCATGTTTTTTTGAAAACAAGAAGGCTACTTTAGTAAATGTAAATCCTATTTTAAGATCGATCATATCCGATCCAATTGATTTATATTTTTCTTTCTGCTTCATTATTCTACTGCAATTTCAATGTAAGAAAAGAATTATTTAATTTTTATTATCCCCTCTCCCCCTCCCCCGGTGTATGCAGTCTATGAACTGAAAAATATTACGATCGATGTACATAAATGTTTTGCTTCGTAGTGATATCACGAGCGGTATAATGGCATAGCACTAAACGGGAAAATTACCTGCTATTAGCATTTTTACGGATGTATAACATAAAGCTAACAGTAAGTAGCCGTTGCTAAATACAAGATAATGTAATAGGTTATTAGCTTAAATGCATTTTTCATAATAACGCGGTTGCTTCCAGATTTTACGTAGTATGCGTCTTTTTTTCTGGGGCTTAAGATCACGAAAAACGTATAAATAGAATCGCGATTACAACGACGGATCGCATACTGCATATTTACATTGAAACCTACCGTAGCTCATACTTTATTGTTTCCTTTTATTGCTTTACGAAAACTTTATTACATAAATACACTTGTTTCTGCACGATGTCTACAAGTTATAAATATTATTTGTATCGTTATCTAGAATTTGATATCCTTGATCGTCAAAATTGAATTTTTACGATACGTAATTTCATTATCACGTCTTTTCAAAGATATCAGTTCGAGTTTCATGAAGCTCTCATGATATGGTTCAATGATAGACGTATAAATGGAACGATCGTGAGTAATAATTTGTCTGACAAGTGTCAGAGCTCTTCTACTAGCAGTTATACGTGTCGCTGTGATTCTGAACGCCTACAGTTTGAATTACAGTTAGGGACGATAGGTTTCAATGTATAATAAGGGCCATGATATAGCGAGGTCGTAACTAAGCTCTTAAGAATCGGCTTCGATTGATGTTACAGCAACCAGGGCCGTACTTACTTACTGAAACATCTTTCCCGATGATGGTGTGTATTGCATCTGATCTAATATTGATAAATGTGCTCTCCGTTGCTTACGTATCGGTGGTACCTAAGCCATATATTTCTTCGATCATTAGGATCGGTAGAATGGTTTCGGATAATGAAGGCGGTAATCAAATTTTTATGCCGTATTCTTTAAAAAATTGCGAAAAATCAAGGGATTCAATATTTCGCTGAACGAACCAGTTCTTCGTACGAATTCCAATCAGTTTGCTTCTCTCTCCTGCCAAAACGTGACAACGTAAGGGTCCGTCTGATTTTACGATCTCGTTATATCGTGTGGCTTGTACTGTACTTTGCACGCGTATTTATTTCTTTCGCACATACGTCAGTGATTTATGGTCACGTACAGTGTTTATAAAGACCTCCCGTTCTATTTCATAGAGTTAAATGTGACCTAGATTGGCAATTGGAGCGTCGTATAGACTGAATGTTACGATAGAGAAGTACTCTCTTTAACTGGTAACGCGTTTATGATACATATATGTGCAAAATTGTCACTATTTTAGATTCAGTAAGTATTAGAATAAAATTAAGAGAAATACGTTGATACAAATTATTGCTTTCATACAGTTGTTAAAATTAATTCGTTATCAAGCTTACTTGTTTTATGGGACGATAGATCGAACATCGTATCTCTGATAGATGAAGATAAGGAGTCAGTGGGTGCGGTGGATGAATAAAGTTTCTTTAAAATTATTTTTCCTATTTTTTGATAGATGATATTGCCGAATAAAATATTGTACTATAAGTCATAATACAACTCATTTGCATATTTTATTCGGCACATTTCGTGCATGTTAATTAAAAAAATATTTATGTGATTTGGATAAAAATTATTATTGATAGATACATCGTTAAATATTTTATTTAATCAACGTATTTTTTACAGAATATTCATTTGTAAATAGCACAGTATAATGAAAAAGTCACTTAATTATAAAATCTTAACGCATTTGGTAAAGTTGTTCCTTGAATAGATTTTCTTTGGTTTCGTTACTGTTAACTCTCGCAGTCTATTAAAATAGATAGTAAGTCTGAAATGCACATCGATTAAAAAAATAAAGATACGTTCTCCTTCTACAAAGAAATTATTACAGTACAGGCTTTCATGCTATATACGTACCCTTGGAGATAACTTTGCATAACACTTATTAAATGTATATGCGTATTGACAATTGTCGCCTTTTGCTAAAAAGAAAGAATATTTAACGATTAATAGTATAAGACTGTTAAAAGTTGGATGGATAGTTTGTAATTTTTAGAAATATATTTTTTTGCAGATGCACGATTTACCACAACGTACTTCGACAAAATATTTATCCCGATCGATATATATATATAATCGATAAAATAAAATGAGAAAAATATAGATACCTAAATATTTACCGATCCCCTTGCATTCACCAATGGCTTTGTGTACCTCGGTTCGGTAAGCCGGTATTCTTTGGAAAAATGTGAGCATCCCGTTTAAGCTTAATTCTCTTTTGTCGTCGATAATCCCAAATTGTTCCCAAAGGCAATACATATAGCACTACGATAAGAAAAATAATTCTTTTTATTCGTTTTAACGTTTCTTTTTACTTCATTTTACGTTAATCGTTAGCCTTTAAAAATGTATCGTTTCTAATTAAAACAATTTATTAATTTACACATACATTTTCAACTATCATAACTTCGAAATGAATTTACAATGAAGAAAAACGCAACATGTTTTCTTTAAATAAAATATTTACCTTCAATTCACGAGATTCAGGCCATTGATCATTTCTTACCGCTTCTATATCATCTGAAATTATACGCAATATAAATTGTTACATACGTTTCTTAACCAACATTTAGGCACATTTATTTCGAATCTTCCGTATCGAGCAAAATGTAGACGATTATAAATACGACGCAACGCTTAAGTATTCGTACCTGTAGATACATTTGTCTGCGCTCGACACGCATTCACGACGCTAGCAGCAATTGCAATCATCTTGTCGGATACGAAGCTAGGCCGCGACTATAAAAGATTTCAGTATAAAAAATTTGGTAGCGCCTGTATACGGCACGAAAAAATACGAGCCACGATACGAATTTGGCTCGTCGTTTTTCTTTCGTTCGTACTTGAAATTTAATATAATATTAGAAGAAGCGGTTATTATTCCATTGTCGACGTATCAAATATAAAACGCGCGTTTCGTAATCTCTGAGAAATTATGTATTTCCAAGAAATTTCGTCAGAATCGCCTAACTATTTAAGCACACGCGTTGTCAGGCTGTCCCAACTCAATGAGTTTTGATTGAGAAAATTTCTTTTGTACGTTTTATTAACTTCCCTTTCCTTGAGAAAATCAAGCGTTAATCTTAATCGAGTACCATTCTCAAAGTGTCCATTCGAGCATTGAAACGAAAGCACGTTGAGACTAAGTCGATAAATAAAACGTAGTCGCGTGCGGCTCGACGTTTCGTTTTCTCCGCATCTCCTCCGTTTCGCAAGCACTCACCATCTCACTCGTATTAGGTCGTGTAACATGAAATGTCGAATTTCTCATTCGCGAATCGATCGTCGAAGTCGGTTAGAGATGCATAATATATATATTTAAAGATTCTAATTTTCCTTGCCCGTCACTTTTTCAAGTTTCAAGAGTACTCTCTGTGTTACCATTATTTCTTTTTTTTTACAGACATCTTTGCGGCACATCTTGCATAATGGTATCCGAATATTTGATCTTTGAATAATCCAACATTTCGTATCACACGAGCTAATACTCACTCGCACATTCGAGAAAATCCGCTACGTGCAAGTCAACGAAGAAGTTCGATGCTTTGTGACATACCCCGCAGCGTACTACGACCACCTGCAACAGACAGGTAACCACCACCACCACCACGAAGAGTCGCATGTTCGCCGCGTGTCTCTGGTAGCTTTTCATACCCCCGTAACACGAGCCAAAACGTCAACGAGCTCCCGATTAGCAGCCGATTCGATCGTTTTCGCGTTTCCGAGAGCCTCTTTCACCTTGCGCTTCGTGCTCGGTGGCGAGTTCGAATGCGGAGGTGCGACTGATCCTCGCGATATGAGAAAGAGAAAGCCGACGGCGGAGCGAGCGAACGAGCGACCGTGTCAATGAATGAGCGAATCAATCCCGAGAGAGAAAGAGAAAGAAAGAGAGAGAGAGAGAGAGAACTATATCGTGGATACTCCGTGGACCAACACCACGGATCGAGGTGCAAGCTGCGAGCGTTGCCCCTCGTCTTGCCTCGTGCCACCCTGGCTGGCCTGTTTTACACACCCCTGTGCAGGTACTCCGCATTTGTCGCGCTCGTCTAGATGACATTACGTGCCGTTTGCAGGATAAATCCGATTAACGGTTAATTTGGCACTTCAATCCCGCTCTCCACGGGATCCTCTCGTTAACTGGACGTCTGGGAGGACAGACTCGTCACTGTTGTCTCGTCGTTTCGATTTTGTCTGATAAAAAGGTTTCCGGTGCCAAAATTGCCTTTGATTAGATTCGAAAGGGAAAAATAGCGTGAATTAGATTTTTTTTCGTTTGTAAGACAAGAATAGGATTCTTTTTTAAAGGTTCGAAGAGCCACGATCGCAATGCTGTTAGATGAATTAGAAATGATGAATTCTCGGTTTTGAAGAATTTGTCTTAAGTGCGCGAATATATTTAACTTAGTTTTTCGCGAGAACGGTATCTTATTAGTCTAGGTAGGATAAAAGAATGAACGTATTGTAATCGTCTCTAACGAGTTTAATAGGAATATCCATACTTTTATTCGAGAAATAAGTACAATATTTCGAATGAAAGAAAAGACCGTATCGAGTTTTTCGATTCTAGGCCAGAGCACGTAGATAGATGGATTTGATCGGCGGATGTTACCAGTTTACGATCCGACCCTACCTAATGTCTCCTATTTGAGTGCAACCGAGATTCAAATACTTTTCGCTTCGATACATCTTTGCGAAACAACTCGACATAACGTTGGGATACGATTCTGAGACTATCGCGTTTCTTACTTTCCTCCAGCTTTCTTGTTCCTAAAAACATACATATGTATATGTTGGGAACTTTGAGCAACCTAAAAGAACGCGGGCATTACATCTGGCACGAAGAACTTCCTTCGATACCATACCGATCTTACGATCAAAGAAAAAAGATACAACGCACTTTTTACAGCGAACCTTTTACAGTAGATTCAACAGGGTATAGTTTACGAAAGCCAACAAACATCGACAACGATGGAACATTTCTTTGTAAATTGTAATAGCTTTTGACGCAAGTGAGACCGTGCAGAGATTACAATTGCGTTGCTAAGTGAATTTTATTCGTTTTATTTTGTTTTAAGCGAAACAAGTGATTCATTGCCATCGGATCATTTAATTGTAAACTTTTAAATGTTTCGAACACGTGACGAATACGAGAGTACCAATATAGTGGGTCAATACAATTCCGGCGAAGGTACGCGAGTACACCCGAGTCAACCTTGAGCAGTCTCGCCTCGAGTACAGTCGTCGGTCAAATTATATTGACCATCGTGATACCAAATAATGACCCAATTAAAATAATTCGATTCCATGAAATCCTGCTACGATGATTTTATCTCGCGTTCGAGAAACGGGCATTCTTTCTATCGCGTAGATGGAATCTTTTTGGCTCTTAGTCGCTGTCCGTAGAACTTAAAATCCGACATAACCTTTTCATCGACTGTACTTTTCCCGCTGAATACTGAAGTACAGTCCCGCTGAATTCCTATTGACGTCTCCACGTAATACGTTGGATTTATTTTAAATAAAAAGGAGAATCATGACGAGGAAAACAATGACAACGAAGATCATGGATTTTGAAGGAAACGCGCGATTGATAAAACTTGAATAGATTTGCGTATTTATGGAGGAGTCTGTTAAGAGGACAATATAACCTCGTCGGACTGTACAATCGAGATCGTACAGTCTGCCGAATTACAATTGACTGCTACCTCGCCTTTTTCGAAATAATTTCATTCTTTGAAGAAATAATCCGTAAAGACAACGTTTGCGCGATCACGTCGATTCGTTCTCGCACGACGAGCGTGAAAGAATCACGATCCACGCGTTAAATTTTTCCAAAATTTGACGAAGTAGACCGGAGCATCGAAGGACAAAAGAATCTCCACGGACTGTACAGTCGAAGTTATATTGACTACGGCGTTTTCGCCGAGCGGATGCATTTCGTAGAAAAGAAAATATTTATGCGGCTTTGATCGAAATGAGCCACAGAATCGTCGACATTTAAAAAGTGTTCGCTACGTCGTACGATCGAACGCGATATCGATTTGTGCAATTTTTAAACCAATTTTACGTTCTTCGTGTCAACGTAATCGCGAGCCGCGAACGCCAAGGTTTCGACCAAAGCAACGCGACACGATGTCAAAGACGAGGAAAAAAACGATATTTTTGAAGAATCGTCGTAGGAGATCGCGCGTGAATTAAGATGACTTTCCTTCTATTTTGACATAATCGAACGAGTCCATGGAGATGCCTACGCGTCCACTTTTTGATCGATCAAAATTTTGAAAAATTTGCTCCCAGTGAACTGCCATTTATCACGTGGTCATCGTTCTTTTTACGTCACTTATCGCGTGAAGTTTGAATTTCTACAAATAATTCTTCTATTGGATTATATGTCGACATTATACGCGAAATTATGGGAAAGACAAGAGGTGTTCACGAAACAACGCCAGAAGTGAGAAATCGGATGGTAGGAATGTACGAAGCTGGTTTGGGTCTCCGAGAAATTGCCGCAGCAATTAATTGTTCGGTATACATTGCCCGTTCAAGATAAAAAAGAATTATATTTCTTTCTCTTTAAAAATACAATTTCCATTGATCTTACTTTCCAACTTATTTTTTCTATATTTATTTATTAATTCCTTTGTTTATTTATAATTTTAGAAGCCATGTTTCCGTGACATTTTTTAAAAGCGTATTCAAATTCATTTCATTTCAGCAACGTACGGTCAAAAGGTGGTTGAACCGTTTTAACAAGGAAGGTACCGTAGAAACGCGTGAACGTTGTGGTCGTAAGAGAGCGACGACGGTGGAGCAAGACGAGGCGATTATTCGACTCGCCACTCAAACACCTATAACCGCGGCGAAGGCGGTGCTTCCAGCTTTGGGACTTACTTGTTCCGTAGATACCGTAAGGGAAAGATTGCACAAAGCTGGAATACATAACTGGAGTCCGTCGAGGAAGTATATGCAAAGAATTCCACTTGGGTTAGTAGTTGATACTATGACTCAACGTTGGACCTTAAGTGTATAGGTTTAAAAAGTTGCATTACCTCTTTCTTTTCTTCGTTTCATTTATTTCTTCAGCAACGACGCGGATGGAGCTGCGATACAACAAGCTGTATGGCGACCGACCGGAACACAGTTAGGAAAGAAGAAGTTATCCAAGGAACCGAATAAAAGTGAGAAGAATGTACCAAAGAAAAAGAATCCACCTTGCAAGGTCAGAGCAAGAGACATTTACGTAGGCGACGGTGCTCCATCGGAAGGAGCTAAACAACCCAACAACGAGCATGGGTTCAGATTTTCTGAACAAAATGTTCGTCAAGCTCAGGAGAGCGAGATGCAAAATACCGCTCAAGCTTTGCCCGTAAATACGACGGAATTTAACAATGGGTTGAGTTTAACCCAAGAAACTCAGTCTCTCTACCAGCCCTCGGGAATAAATCTTGCCCAAAACTGGCCCTTAGACTTAGTACAAAGCAGTCATCATTATCCTCAAGTTAGTACAGTTTTCTTCGCAGAAATTTAAAATATTTAAAGTACTGATAAATTACGAAAAGATTTTATTTATCGTACGTCTTATTTCATACGTTCTTTATGTTAGAGTCAATCGAATCCTATACCTCATAAACAGCCAGCTTCGCAACATCAACTTCAAGAATTACACAGTCAACACGAACAACATCATATGCAAATACAACAACAAACTCAGATGCAGCAACAGAGACTGCAAGAACATACAAACGTCCATCATCATAACCTGGAGCAACAGCAGCAGCAGCAGCAGCACCAACATCAGCATCAGCAACAAATTCAAATAGAACAGCAAATTCAGCACCAACAACAAGGACAGAATTTACAATCCAGATTACCCAGCCCGCAACATATAACGTGTATAAGTTCCGACAGTTCAAATTCTTGTAGTTCTCTTGAAAACAATCGAGTCTCGAGCAATGATATAATATCGCAGAGGAAGGAAACTTCAATAGCGAATAGCGAAAAGATACAACGGCAAAAGAAGAAGAAAAAAGGAGGTAAAGCAAAGGGAACGTTAGAGACCAGCGTTGAAATTAGGAATCGTATGATCGGAATGTCGGAAGCAGGACTGTCTACGTTATCTATTGCGTTAGCGATCGATAGATCTGTAAGTAAAGAACTTTTTAACTATGCTTTTAACATTTTCTCGACTCTTACTTTATTTTATAAAGTTTCAAGGCTAAGCGGAAGTATTCTGTTCTTATATCAAACAGGAACGAACCGTTAAAAGATGGTTGGAACGTTGGCATAAAGAAGGTAACGTACAAACGAAAGAAAGGAAAGGTCGTCGCCGTATCACGACTAAAGAACAAGACGAAGCTATCGTTGCTATGGCCACGCAAAATCCATTAACGGCAGCTAAACACGTTGCCCCTGCTTTGGGATTAAAATGCAGTGTAGATACGATAAGAGAACGACTTCACAAAGCTGGGATACATAGTTGGAAGCTTGGAAAGAAACAGGGGTTAATACAAATTTGTCACGTTACATCTTTTTAATTGGATAGATACTTATACGCGTTTTAATGTTATAGGGAAGGAAATGCAGTTCATACCGTTCATCTTTGGCAACCCAGTGGTAATCGGCTGAATAAGCCAAAACTTCTTGGCGACAAGAGGAAAAAATTAATTGGAAACAAAAAACGGGATCAATCGACAAATGTACAAAAGAAAGTGAAGAAGAAGAAAACGGATGTTTCGTCGACAAAAATTGTACCACCTCCGGCCAATATAGTTTCCGAGCAAAACACTATGCCATTTCATAATCTTTCAAATAGTATGTGTAGTTTGAGAAGTACACGAAGATTTCGGTTGCAAAAAAATGTAGATCTTAATTATTGGTCTAACGTTGCTCTTTTCTAGTGACGAATTATACGCAAAGTGCTACTATAATGCAGCCCGTTCATGATGTTCCTGTTCCACCACCGCTACCACCACCACCGCTTGCTCACCCTCAACCATCTCTACCAGGTCCTCCACCCGGACCACAACCGATGCAACCAATGGGCCCTATAATGCAACAGAGACCTGATTGTAGATTAGCTCCACCTATAGTGCCGCCTGTAACCGGTCAAGGTAATTCTGGCGTTGTTTACGGATCGTGTTTGGTTGGAAATAACAATCATGCAGCTCACATGGAACAACCAGATCCTTTAAATTATGAACCATATATATGGAGCTTTTAAAATGTTCTTCGTGAACATTTTAAAGCATGTTGTATATATTTGCAATCGTGTGCACAAAATGTTAGTTTTAATCAACTATACGATAGTGAAGTATATTTAAAATTACATTATTAGCATAATTATGCATATATCGAATCTCGTTTTATCGATATTTTTTAAATTTATGATCCTAGTCTGTGTTGAATTAGACAGATCTCCTTTATTCTATTACCTGATATATTTATTCTTAAATATTTAATTACGCGAATTAAAGTCTGAAAATCTATATTTTCTATACTATGAATACCATTAGGAATGAAAGATCTCAACTGATTTTATCTGAATTATTACGTGACATTACTTCGTGCATGCACATTTCGAGTAGTTGTTATTTGTCAAGGGCAAATTTAGGGGAAATAAAATTATCGCGTATACTAAAGTATACTAAACTGAAACAAGTTTATCAAAACTTTATCAAAGAAAATGATCTTGCATCTTGAAAATGAAGAACGCTGGCTAGCAAATTTAGAAAATAAAAAACATTGTGTATACTAAAAAACATATTGAACTAAGACAAGCAGCGTAGCTTATCAAAGATTTATACAGCTTGAAAAGTGAAATCGTTAAAAAGGAATGTGTCTCTATCCATAATTTCATTTTCGTTCTGAATATCGCGATTAGTATTCACTTTCATTACTCTCACATCACGTGAGAGTATGTAATATTTCCTTACGATATCTATAGATCTTATTTTAAAAAATAGGATTATATGCTTACAGTACAATATTTAAAATATTTCTTTTTATTTTTAAAATTACTGTTTTATATTTTTACTTCTTTTAAAATTGTTGACATTTTATTAACTCGTTAAGTTTGGATTATTTTTGTTACGTTGAAACAGCAGGACTTCCTTTCATTGCATACTTTTATGAATACAGTACTGATATATTTCATTATGTAAATGCTTAATATCAATCACGACTACGTAACTCGTACTGCAACGCGGACTGTAACAGTAGCCGATACGTCCTACAAAGAAATAAGGATTGAATTACACTTATGTCTTTGTTATAATTAGAAAAACGATACGTACTGTAAACAATTTTAGGCATATTGCTTGATTATCATTTTAATTGATTATCAATTACTCGATTAATTGATCTACTTTTAAAAATCGTGTAGAAATATTAATCCTAATAATGCACGCGCATACGCGTGCATCGGAGAAGAAAAACTCACATAATTTATTTTACTAAAATACATTGTGACCTTACATAATTATCGATTTCTCAGTACGATAAACATAAAATAGTATATCGAAGCGCATAATATGAAATAAGATATAATTTTTATACCGAATTATAATTAAATCGTTTATCGTGTAAATTTCTTTCTTATATGTGTATTATGTGTTGATTAAACATTGGAATTCAGATATCACACATGTTATACGTTAACAATTTTCACAGAATATCATATTTTTTACACAATATTATAAGAAGAAATTCAGGCACAAGGTACTTTTTACAAGAATATAAGTTACGATTAATATTTGTTCTCAAATATAGTACAAATTGACTCGTTCCACTGAAATATAAAAATATGAAGATAAAAAATAATATCGTAGTGACAAATGAAATTTTATCATCATTGTAGACTCTAGATGTAAAGATTTTTATATTATTATAAGTTTTTTACGCAAAGTAATTATAAAAGAATATAAGTATATCAATTTTTTATACCATTAAAAATGCACATATGTTTTTTAATTAATGATTATAGTTCAAATCTATAGCGTGTATTTTATAATTTACATTCTGTCTGTACATATAATTGAGCAAAATAATATTTAAGATACGTCCATACACACCTGGTGATATGTATACAGATCATTATTATAATGTAAAAAATTACTACGGTATATTCTACTTCTACAACATTCCGACAAAGTGTATTTTTTAAATAATGTGAATTTATTAATTCCTATCATTATGTATATTGTTTATAACTTCAAAAATTGTACAAAATTCAGACTTAGTTAAATCGAAGTTCATGTAATAATTGTTTTTACGGATGATGAATAATCATGATAAAAACGTTATATTTACAATGTATACATTTGTACTATGTAACATAGATATCCATTTCTTAAAAATAATTAATATCACTGAATATTTATTTTACATTATTTTTATAATTTAATTCATATCTACTACATACGTAAACATTTTAAAATCCTTTCAGGTATTCGTCTTAACGCGAAGATTCAAATTTTATCAAGTAAGTTCCCATAGCAGTGAAACATTATTTAGAACTTTTTCTGGACTGTTCTTGTAGAACATAAAGAATCCCTGAATTTGAGCTGGACTGACATCTTTCTTCTGTTCGACAACGTTTTCCGCAAATTGCTTTGCAAGTTCGTGTGCTACGTCTCCCAGGCCTTTATAAAATCTTAGGAACATCTGTTCAATTTGAGTAGCGCTGCACCAACCTAAGTAACATACGATCGGTAAAATATATCTACGACTAGACAATTTGTTTTACATTGTCAATAAGTTGAAGATTTTTAAATGCATACCTATATATTCTTTAACGTCCACTCTACCAGGTCTTACGAGAGCAGGATCTAATCTTTCTAAATAATTTGTCGTCATAAATAAAATTCGTGCTTCCGTAGAAGCAACACCGTCCAGACAATTTAACAAACCGCTAAAGGTAACTCTATTTAAACCTTCAAACGCTGCTTTAACTGTAATTTATAATATTACGACAATAAGAATAAATTGTCATGCTATATCGAGTATATTATAAATTTGATAAAAATGTACAATTCAATATTTTACGACACGATCGAGTAAATATATGTACCCTCTTTAGATTCTTTTCTACTTGTAAAAGCAGCGTCGATATCTTCGAGAAGTATGATAGTTTGTTGAGGAGCGACGGCTAACAAATGATTCAGTCTGTCGTCCGTTAATCCGCGTTCCGATAAATTTAATACGCATATACCGTGCTCTAATTCCCCCGCTAATGCAGTAATAAAGGATGATTTCCCACAGCCCGGAGGACCGTGCAATAAGTATCCTCTACGATATGGGATCCCTACACGGGGAATAAGAATAATATTATTAAGAAACAACTTGATTATTTGACGATTTTCATACCTCTGTCCCTATACCACGAAGGATTTCTTATAAATTCTTCGCAGTCATTTATTATTTTTTCGGCAATACCGACATCTAAAACCACTGATTCCAATGGCCTTCGTTTCCTAGCATGACCAAATTGTCTCCATTCACTTCCAGCTGCAGTGTACATAATAGTTTTTCCTTCGTGTTCCTTTAACGCCATTTGCCTGGCTATAAAAATAAATAATCATCTGTATCGATTATGTAGCGAGACGGTAATCGAAGGAACGAGCGTAACCTTCTTCGAGGATATTAAAATATATGCCCTTATCCCTTCCAAAAGCTGTAAGTTGGACAGTTTCCCATGGTATACCCATATGCAGATCTAAAGTTTGCTGTTCCCTCGTTCGTTCGACTCTTATCCAATTTCCTTGGTACCTGAATAAAGATAGATACAACATTTTTAACGACAAATTTCATCGTTCTCAAAATTTAGGATAGATATCAAGCCGTTATCGAGTAAACAAAACTTTCGCTTATTACAAATTATAAAGAGAGCGAGGTAACTTGTAACACTAACTATAAGAACGGCGTTATCAAAATAATATTCAACCTAATAAAATGTGTTCCGATACTTGGTATAAAGTCGTATCTAGTTTTTACATGACCGGTCTCCTTTTGTTCGAAGCTGGTTTCAACGGACAGATGTTGAGTTTCCTTGGCACCTTTATGCGTAATCCACTGTAAGAGCCACTGATAACTTTTGTCTCGGCAGGGAACCTCCAGAGTAATCATATAATGTCGCCTTTACAACAAAGAAGATTTTAGACATCTAATCGATAAATTCTTTTAAATATGGCGTTGCGCGGGAGGTACCTAAAAAATATCATTCCAGCTTGCATCCCCTTTCTTAGGGCAGCAACACCCGCTCCTACGCCAAAAAGGCCAAAGCCGGCTCCGAAATATGGATTATCGGATAAAGTTTGTATGTAATCGATGATCGTCATTGTTTAATACTATTTTATCTTACTAGTCGACCAAAGATACGATACTTCTATTTCATTCGGCGATTCTTTAATCATTTAATGCAACTTTCTGATTGATTATACGAACGCGTAGGTGGAACTTAAATCTAGGTTACGTTCGCTAATGTTACGGATAAATTAAAATAACTCGAGTCGGCAACTACAATGTAAAGATGTATCGTGCTTCGTACTTTTCATAATTTCACGAATCAATTACTGATCGTCGATTAACCTATCACCTTTTTCCGTATATTTACATAACCTCATTCTGGCGACGCGCGAGAGAGTGGTTAGAGAAACAACGTAAAAGATATTGCAATCGTTCCCTTCTCTCTCTACATTTTACTTATCGTCCATGACGCGCAACTACAGTCTCTCAAACCATGACCTAGTACATTTGAAATTTAGAGTTAGATATAGGTAGTGTTTGTTCCGTCATGAGGACGCAGCAGCACGGTGTCAGAAGTAAGCGTGAACAGAACAAAGAGAATTCGTGATGAAACCGTGACGATGGAAGGAGCAACGAAAATGGTGTAATTAATTGGTGGACGTCGTAGGAACGAAAGCAAAGGTAACAGGACTCTTTATACATTTTACGAAATTATTAGAAAGATATGAGATTTTTATTTACGTTTTCATTGTCACGTACGTGTCATCATTTCTATTGTTATAGCACATCTTTGTCCCGTGTTATATTTCGTACGATCGATCGGCCGATTTTTCATATTCGATCAGGAGTATCGAAGCGCGATTGAAATTTTAAATAACGTTCGATTTCAGTTACTTAACTTCCCACGAAATTATTCTATCGATAAAGAAGGAAATTGTCGATAAAATCCTAAAGATTTTTCTGAAACTCGCGTATTTAAGTAGGAACATTCCAAATATTAATAACAACGTACAAGTTTATCAGAATATCGATATATTCATGAAGATCGAACGAGACATTTGAACTCCTCGTCATCGTTTCGCGTCGTTTTTGACGAACTCGCGGTAGATATTATCCTTCCCTAGAAATACATCTTAAGACATTATCCTTCCTTTCGCTTTCTATTTATCCTTAGTTTACCAAGAAGACGTCGTTCGGCTGTCGATCAAGAACGAGAAAAGTTACGCGTCGTTCAAAATATACCGCGCAGCGACAGGCGCGCTCGTGGCGCCATCTGTCGTCGTTCGCGATGGAAGCGTACAAGAAAATGGCGTAGTTGCGCGCAGAAGTCTGTTTATTTACGTGTCGTCGCGGTCTCGAGGTCAATCGCGTCTCCCGGGTATCTCGTAACGTTCGTTCGCGTATCGGATTCGTTTTGGAGTCTTTGTCACCCCAATCGTCCTTCAGTCGCCGGAGAAAGCGTACGAACGATTTCGTCGCGTACGACGTTAACTTTCGACGTTGGATCTTGTCAGATCTCAACGTCTTGCTGCTTACGTCCGCTGGGAACCGTGACGAAGCTAATTCTCGACGGTGAGTTCGAGTCGGTGGTTTCGCTCGCAAGGAAGCCTTCGAGGTTTACGCTTTGCCAATCTAACCTTAAAAAAGGGATCGGAGGTCGAAGCAAGGAGCGCTTCGATTCTAGCAGTTTCTGGAATTTTCCTTCGCGGGACGCCAGGTTTGTTTGGCAACAATAGTGGCTGACTCGGCACGATGCCATGTTCCCGCTGAGCCCGGAAGAAGCGTCGAAAATTGCGAGAATGGCAGACGAGGTGCTGCCGGCGAGTTTGGAAAAGCTCGAGATCGACCTGGCCTCGTCCTCGTCGTCGTCGATTCGCGAAGCTGCCTCCTCCTCCTCCACCACTTCCTCGTCGGCCTCCTCGTCCGCGTCGTCGTTGCCTTCGACGCCATCGTCGTCGCTCTCAGCCTCGACTTCGTTGTCTTCGAATTGTTCTCGGTACGTGCTCAGATTTATTTAAGTCCGCGCGCGAGAGCGCCTGCCTAGCCTTTAGCAGGCTGCTAAGGCTTTCGAGCCGTCGGCCGAGCAGCTTGGTCCTTTCAATTAGCTACGATTCAGTTTTTGGGTATTTCTCTCGGAGTCTTTTTGTTTTGCCCTTCCCGTCGTCGGTCAAGGTCTCGTCGATATCGTGTACTTTGTTCGTCGACGACGTCTCGAGACTAGCTTCCGGTTTCATAACTTCGATGGTGACACCTATCCGAAGGCCGTCGAAGAAAATAGGTTTGTCATATCGACGGGAACCACTTTAGTGGTTGTCTGTCGTCGCCTGGCTCGTTGCGTAACGTACGCGCGAAGAAGCGGTTTTAGTTCGAAGGTCTTTTGGAAGAGGATCGCTCGCGCGAGGGTGCCGTTGATCGATGTTGGGATCGTTGGGAGCGCGCGGACCCTTAATTTCTACGTCGTTGAGAAATGGAGAGGAAGGAGGTCGGATGGAAGTCGGGACTAACGAAACGCCTTCTTTATGATTACAGCGTCTCCTCCGATGAAAGATCGAAACCTCCGAATCCATTTCGTATAACTTCAAGCAAGAATTGTGGTTTGGATTGCAGTTACTTGTTCAGAAGGAGATCGATGCCTAACAGGCCAGTGCCATCCATCCCCAGCCCACGAGGCGTGAAAACTACGATAAATTTTAAACCGCCTAGAAACGAACGAACTCAAGAGACGATCAAAAAGAACTCTATCATTAAGGAAGCTGTTTTGCAACTTGGTAATCCCGATGATAATTGTCTTAGCTATAACCTAGCGGGAACGTTCCTAGAGCAGTCCTGCAGGCTGAGTATCTCCAGTAGAAATTGTAAGACTTTCGGGCATGGCTCGGTCACGAAGGACTTTAAGGCTTTGAATATTAGTCAGGATGGTAGACAAGTTAAGGACGATACCAGCATTCGAGATAATTTCCAGAGCGGTAGTTTTCAGCGCGCACGTAGCAACACTATGCCGAGCTTAAAACGAGGACCAGGCCCGGGTGGAGGTAGCAATACCCAATCACCGGACTCGGTCGTTGGCTCGTCCGGACAATCTGCTAATACGAATACTTGTTCGGCACAAGCGCGCATATCGCCTCCTCCGTGCGACATTACTATAGACGAACTCGCCAGCTATTTCGAAGAGTTCGTTCATATTCCAAAGAAAATGTCTCACATGGCGGAAATGATGTACATTTAATCCTAACGCGTTGTATAATTTTTGGTGGACGTTTCAATTTTATTATTATGCAGATTTTTATGATTCACACGCATTCAATGCGCGTCCTTTTCTCGTCGATACCCGATGTTTCCTGCGAGGCTATGTACATCCGATGTCTAAATTAAACTCGATAGATTATGTTTTTTCTTCTAAAATATAAAACTTTCTGGACGATTATATGCTTCAAATATAGTTTTTCGCGAAGGCTGCTATTTACGATGTGTATTCGAATACTAAGGTGATTTGTTTTGCGTTTCTTTTTATGCTTATAAAGGAAAAAGAAGTTGCGTATTTATTTAAGAATTTTTGTATCGTAATGATAATTGATCTTGGAATAAATTTCCTGGGATCGATCCTCGATCGAATCAATAAATCGTTCTTCATCGTTTATAATTTAAATGCGTTATCTTTCAGTTTTGTTTTATATTTAGTAAAAGTAATATACATCGTCCTTACCGAAATAATTTTCGATATATATATATATGTATATCATGTTTCTGTCACCTCAGTCGTTCGGAAAGAAGAAATAAGGATATAAGTTACAAAGAATAAGAAAAATAAATCAAGGCAATAAAGTTTGACGATAAATTATTATGATACATAATATATTTATCTGCATAGGCTTAAGATAATTAATGTAATAATATAAAGTAATCATTAAATTACTTAATAATAATAAGCTTTGGTACATAAATAATGACGACATTATATAGATTCTTTTACCTTATGGTAAGAGCGAACCATATTGACACACTGTGTAATGCGGGAACTCTGACGAAAGCTTGAATACGATAAAAAATATTTCTCTATTCCGTGTGCGCATCACGTGACGACTGTCTCGTAACATGTAAAGTCATAGTGTATTTTTGCCTACTTTGAGTCATCATTTTGCCGTTATCCCGTGCAATATTCAAATTCTGTATCAAAACACGAGGTCTGTCTCTATATCACAGATTTATCAAAATTTCATTTGAACAGGGTAACGGCGAAACGTAATCACTGAAACTACTTTAAAGTAGCGCGAAACAAAGTTAAGCGATGATTTAATTATAATATTTAATATTTCGTTTCTAACGTATACGTATGCTCTCTTTAAACTTAGTATGGACGCGAATAAATTATAGGAATTTTTAATCATTGTGTTCATCGAACGACGCTCGCTATTACAAGTTTTTTTGGTTGAATTCTTTTCTTTCGCGATGGAAAAATTTAGCGTTAGAAATCTACCACGTTAACCTTCTCGTAAATTAAACGTTAAAAGTATCAAATGTTTTACATCGACGTTATTAGAAAATCGATTTTATACCGAGGGACGCGACAACGAGACACACACACACACATTTTAAGAAACATGCCGCGAAATTGTTGATATTTAATTGGCAGTGAATATTAATGACTTCGCGGTTTCTAATACAGTTACGAGGATTATAAATTTATGTACATAATCTAGAAGACGAACGAGTGCTCGATATCCCTCCAAAAATTATATCTTCTATAAAATCGAAGGTGAATAAATTTTAAACTGCATACGACAACAATGTTTATAATTTTCTCTCATTTCATGTAACGCGCGTGAATAATGATGCAATAATGAAGTTCAAGATAGATACCATTCGTTCGCTTCGATAGTCCTCGGGCATCTTCGTTGTTACGTCAACGTTTAATCCTATTTTGTTTTGGCTTGTCTCTTCGCGTTAACTACGTTTGCCTCGAACATAGATGTAAATCCAGTCAACGATCAACGTTGGATATATTTGTCGGAATTTGTTTCCTTGATTGATAATAATAATAATGATAATTTATAATCAAACGCTCCTTCGACAAGTCACATATGCGAAAGCGTGCTCGTGAATTTAAAAAATGAATTTAAAAGAAGTAGCATTCGTGACGATCGTTTAAAGAGTTAAATATCGAAAGATCGAAACAAACCCTCGACGTATGTAAGTTATTAACGTTATTTGTTATTGCATCGCGTCGACAATTGAATACAATCTCCTTCGCGAATAAGAATTGAATTTCTCTAACGATACAGCGCTTAATTTTTTTCATATGTGTGTGTGTGTGTGTGTGTGTGTGTGTGTGTGCGCGCGCGCGCGCGCGCGCGTGTGTGTGTGTGTGTGTGTGGTGCGCGCGCGCGCGCGCTACAAATGAGTTAGAGAAACAGTCGTCACTTCATCGGAAAGCAATGCTTTTGGTCTTATCTAATCGATATCAGTCTGTGGGACCAGTGCAAGCGTTACGTGATGCTCTTGCCAGAATATCTAATTTGTATAAACACGTGACTTCGCTCTGAATGTGGATCGAACGATAAATAATTCGTGCAAACGTATTCTAACAATGTATCGCATCAACGAAAACACACCCGTTAATTTTTTCCGTTCGTTTCTTTATCCGTACTCGAATCGAATTTACATATGTCCGTCATTTCACGAAGCGTTGCGTTGTTCGTTCGGCCTAATCGTCTGTGAAATTGTCAAACGATAATTTACTTTTCATGATAAAACAACGATGTTTCGATCGGTATAAAATGCTCATAGAAAAGTGTACTGGACGTAGTATAGCTACTATCTAGAACTACGAAACGTGACGATTTTGACGTGCATTTTATCATCGTGTGAAATCCTGCGAGACGCGATACCGATGGAACCGACCGAGGATATCATCGAAATTAATAGAGATTTTGAAATACGGCGCGATAATGCGCGGCGTTAAATCGAAGTCGAGTATCGTCGTCGATCGATCGTTGATAGAAGAAACATTCATTTGCCACGAACGACAGAAAAGAAAGAGGTAACGAACGAACGTTGGTACCGTTAGTTTTGACGCGATGGGATGCGCCGTGATAAAATGCAGATCAAAAAATTATCTCACGGACATAGGTGTAACAAATCGTTACGCTCTCTCGCGCAATCCTCCTGCTTCCTCGTTATTATTACTATTATTATTATTATAATAATAATTATTATTTTTTTTCATTAGCAATATCTATCGTATCATAGTGGCTCATCGTGTTTATCGCGACATAATTAAATTTTGGTAAATCGATAGTTCATACTCATACGATGGACTTACGTCTAACGATACGTTTCGCGGGGGACGACGACGACGACAACGATAACTCCTTAGAATCCGGATATTTCTTGGGAACGTTTCTACGCGAATGAAAGAAGAAAAAAAAAGAAAAAAGAAGGATACGAAGGGACCTCTCGGATTCCGAGAAAATCAACACCTATCGCAACGCCTAACTTCTAAAACCTACCCTAATCTGTCATTTGTATTTTTAGTAAAAAATTTACATATTTTCAGACACTTTGTACGAGTAACATCGATGGCTTGTCTTGTGTTCCGTTTATTCTCGATCATTCCTTCCCCATCGTAACGCGTATGTACGCTGCAAGGGGACCGACGACAACACGCTTTGTTACGAAACACGCGTACGTATAAGCACACAACACGCGCTCGTACCTTACACGCGACACACGCACACACGCACACATATACTCATGCACACGCACGCTCGCTCGTTCGCTTATACCAATACTAGTAACTTTTTCAATCCTTCCGCTCTTACTTAACAAAACGCTATTTTAATGTTCACGTTCTTTTAACCAACGATATTTCGCGAAAAGTGTCATGGCCTGCAGTGACAGTAATGACGACATCCATTCGAACGAAAAGGACAGGGAAAGGAAAGAAAAAAGAAAATGCAAGACTGGAAAGATCAGGCGTTTTTCGAGCGTTCGTATCGAACGACGGAAAACAATTCTTTTTCGATCGATCGTAACGAAGAATAAGGTCGATCCGTACGAGACGCGTTTCCTTAAAACGAAGCGAAAATTTAAGTTAATTATAATTAAGGTACATTTACTTTTACAGTCCTTACAACTTATAATCCTACGGATCTGTAATTTACGAGTTTCGCTTTAAGAGGGAGGGGGGGGGGGGG
>JAITYT010000478.1:365647-376419 GCA_025433975.1 Liostenogaster flavolineata
CTTTCCTCGAGTTAGCACATAAACGCCGTGACGCCTAAGAGGCGCCTCTCGAGAGCAAAGGGTTAATTAAAATTTATTAAATATTATATTTAATTTTAAATAATTTTGTAAATTAATTAAAAATTAATACTAAAAGGTCACTCACTGCTGTACGCCATGACGAGAGCGGGCAAGGTGGGAAACGTCTGGTTCGTGGCGATAAAGAAACCACCGTTATCGAGCGGCTTGATCTTGTAATGTTTCACGTGATGTCCTCTGCCTTCCTCCCAATCCTTCACGGACAGGCTGTAACCTCGAGGATTATGCTCGCTCGGTCTGACCAGAAAAGTGCCGCGGGGATTTTCGTCGACCAGCAACAACTTGCCGGCCTCCTTGCGAGAAACATTTTCGAAAAACCAACTGTGAAAGGCAAGAATGGAGAATCGTGAATGCCGAGAGTCGGTGAAAAAGAGATCGATCGTCGTAAGAAGAAAAGGTCTTTATCCTTTCTTACTCTTCGCTCTCGACCGAACGCTCGACAGCCACGAAGTTCCAAGGTATGAGGCCCTCCTGCAGAGTCGTCAAGTGCAAGACCTTCCACCAGTCTGGCTCGGAATCGTCCAGGACCTCCATCCTGTCTCCCTTGACGAAACTCACGTCGGTGCTCTCGCGTGCCGTGTAATTGTAAAGAGCCACCACGATCTTGTTCGCCCTTTGCGAATGCGCTGTTCAAGGGCAATGCCGATACACAACACTTTAAATAGACGCGTTCATTACGCGCGATGCGAGGACAAGAACGACGTTAAATATAGAACGTAACGATGCTAATAAAGGCAAGTGTGTATCGCGATCCCCCTCCGTTGTCGAAGGGAATGCCGCGAAGGAAGGAAGGTGGAAAGACGCGAAAACAAGCGAAGAAAGGAAAGAAAGAGGGCTGGCGATAAAAACGCATCGCTGTTACGCTATCGTTTAACGAGAGAAACATTGATAAAGACTGGTTATTGGCGTTGCGTAAAAGGAACGAAAAATAACATAAAATACACACATGCAGATACAACAACAGGCGAGCTGGTTTTACGTGGCTGATGCGGAATCTGAAGCTTACAGGGTGTCGGCCTTGGACGGATAATATCCGCCCTAGCTTGCACTCCCCTCTGGTTGGGATCCGCCGTGTATCGGTCCAACGAACCCCCATTGCTGTGCTTCGAGCTTAATCCCGTATCTGCCTTTTTGTAACCTACGCAGAAAAATTCGCGTCCAAAGCGAACCGAGGGTGAAGAGCGCGTATTTGAACGATCGAAGTTTCAAGATCAAAGTATAAGCGCTGGTACCTTGCAAGAATCTTCGAGAGACCGGTTTACGCGCGAATTCGTTCGATTACTTAAATCCTTTCGATGCGAAGAAATCTATCGGCCTGTCGAGTTCTACCCTCTTTGTCTTTGCGATAAGTCAAATTCTAGTATAAAGCGAAAGATCTGATGTAGCTAATGTCGCGCGATATTGTTTTTAAGCGCGTCGAAAGTAAGGAGAATAAGGTATGGGCATGCGTTGAAAAGATCTCAGCATCGAAAGGGCCTATCGCGTCGACTGGAAACAACGATGTTTCAAATCACGGGAAAAGTGAGACATCTTTTTGCGAATGGGGCGATTTTGACGATACTCCGCTTAACTTTATCCTTATAAAATCGTCGGAAAGTCTCACCCTTACCGATCGGTTGAGGTTCCTGCCGTTTGCTACAGCACTTGCCCATCTTGGATCTCGTTCTTGCAGATTCAGTTCCTCGAACTCGATCCTAGAGGCCTAGACGGTTGTTTCTGTCGTTATTACCGAAAGCCTCCATCTCGCAAATTCACGCTGCGCCGAGAGTAGTTTCAACGTCTAGTTTTTCTGCTCATCGTGGGGTAGTAGGCGCTCATCTCTGATGCGTGTATTCTGCAATGCAAAGAGAGAAACGGAGGTTGATCGAACGCGATTCCTTCGTATTATCGTGACTCACGAAGACAGTCGCTGGGACGTGCTTTCGCGGTTGGTTAGACGCAAGATGCGCATCGACGTAATGCGCGGTTGCAGCCCGACTTTCGTTCGACCGTGGAAAATAGCGAGGAGGCTCGATAACGCGGGGAGTAATACATCGTTATTAGGTGCCATGCGTGCCGTTAAATATCCTTCGTGACTAGGATTCTACGTATTTGCCGAAAGTGACGAATCCGAGTCTCCAAGTGTCTAGATGAAAGCACGCGAAAATCCACGACTTTGGTTTCCATGAACTCAAAACGTGTGATAAGTTACAGGGTGACCAATGGAAATGTGTTGAAAGTTACGCCGTATTAAAAAATGCAGTCGTAGCATTCCTACATCTACGTTAGACAACGTATTTCAAAGTTTTTGCAAACGATCGCAGTTCCGTGTTAATTCCAATGGACAACGCTTTGAAAACGTATACCATTGATTTGTAAAAATTGTCTTTTTTTTATATCGTGTACTTCAATTGTCAAGTTTTCTCTACAAAGTGGCGTTTGATTCATTTTATTTGGCCTATTCGATACGAAGTAATAACTGTTTACTTTTAACACATTCCCATTGGTCACCCTGTATTTTCAGTGTAGATGTCGAGATGGTGGCTAGACGGGTCTTAGCGGAGGATTAACTTCGAGATCCTCGCGAAATCTTTTCCAAGAATGCAGTGAAAGGAAAGAGTCTCTTTCTTTTAATTCAGGACTATGAGAGCCTCCATTTTGCCACACATCGACCATTTTTTAAAGAGATCACAGCGACAATTCGGTCTAGGGGGTTTCCTTACTCGCGCGTTGTCGTGTAATCATCAATCACGCGCTATCTCGCGGATAAATTTACTAGACTTTATACTTTTAACGCGGGAGCTTCCTTCGAACTCTCGTTTGCCCCATTTACGAGCCGTAACGTTGAATCATCGGCGGAAAGCTACGCGAGGAAAAAGAGAAGGTAAGGAAAAGAAGACTCGCGGATGCCAAGCGAACCGTGTCAAGCGTCGTTTTATTTCGACTCGATCGACGAAATATTCCGCGTGCGCTCGATTAAGAATTCACAATAACATCTGCATCCGTTCACTGATTTCCAATTTAACACGCATCGCTGCGGACTATTTTCGTCTCCACGGCTGTCTTTTCCTCTTCTGATATCGCGTCTCTAGACATTTGGAAGTTTAACCGGATAAATCAAACAGAGTCGAACAAATTATATTTGTTTATTAGATTCTATTATCTAGACTTGGAAGAACCTGGCGATTTTCTCATTCAACGTGTGCTACTTCGGTGGATCAAAACTGACTGAAATTGACAGAGCCATCCAAACAAATTGTATCGAACGTCGACGCGTTTCTTGTGATTTTTTTGCGCTTTCTCCGTACGCTCTTCGATCGAGACCACCTCGACGGTGGTATCCCGTCATTCGAGATGTCGTTTCGCGTTTCACAGAGTACGACACTGCAACGACGGCAGACATCCTTCTTCGCGCTTCCATCCTTTCTTCCTTCCTTCCTTCCTTCCTTCCTTCCTTCCTACCCTCGTTTCAGCGCACTCGTTCGTCGAACAACGATATCGGATACCTTCTTTTCTTCGAGTCGCGTCACAAGTTCCGCTCGATATAAGTATTAAAGTTCGTTCGATAGTTCCACGATATCTGCTCCCTCGCATTCGAACCAAAAAGTACGGCGGATTTAACTCGTACCGGTGGCAGCGCGTGGAACGGCGTAACAATCGTTAGGTGAAGTACTCCGAAGGACAATACCGACGTAATGACGTAGCAAAAACGACTTTCGAAGACGACACGCGCTCCGTTGAACCCGTCGATGCGAACATTACGTACCAAAGATTTCTACTTTTTGACACAGAAAGCCAAGAAAAGAACTCGAACGGTGCAAAGAATCTTACCGATGTCTACTGCGACGACTCGCCATCGCCTGGAATCGAGTGGACGAGATCTTTTGGTGAACAGCTGAAAGGTGGAAAGGCAAACGGCAGCTCGACGAATAAAGACGAAATTGGAAGAGATCAATCTTGCCCGGATAAACGAGAACGTTTAAAAAAAAAAGAGGGAAAACAAATATCTCTTCTCGCCAGGGACGCTTGGTGCAACCAGTGGGCGATGCACGTCGATGATCTCGTTCATCACAACGAATGAAATCGCGATTATTCGCTGCCGATCGATTCGGACGAACGATATTCTCACCATCGATGGCACAGTTGGTCGGATTAATGTCGAGTCGAGGCAACGACGCGCCTACGTATGCCGATGGGGACGAGCTTCGATGCAGTCGATTGTCACGCGTTTTAAGGGATGATCTCTTTTAATTTACCCGATGGAATAGAATCGACGGTCGATTTTACCCAGTCGATACACCTTTTTTCGTAATGCTGCGACGAGCATCGATACGTCTGCTTAAAAATATCGAGCTTTAATCCTCCGCGGCAGGCTGTTCGAGTTAATAACGCACGATCGGTGATCGAGTCCCGAGGGAGCGATATTTACGCGAGCGACGGCTCGACCTATGGCATTTTGTGAAATTTTCCGGGCGATTCTTCATCGACTGTGAACCGAATCGAAAATAGTCTCAGGAGGATGGGACGTATCCGATTATTGGCATCGCGCGTAACTTTTTCGTGTTTAAACAATTTCAGTGGAACTTCTCGCGTAGGAAGTGAAAAAGAGCATGTAAAGATCGATGAGGAGAATGTCGATCGATTCCACGTTAATTCAAAGAATTTTTTCTTGCACCGATATCATAATTACAGAATTTGTCCATTCCAGGTGCTCAAGGATCGTAAAGTCTTGGGCACTCGAGCGCGTTGGATTAGTTTACCCTCTATGGGCCATATCTTCTTCTTAAATGATGGTCGATGGTACTGCCAACCGTTAATATTGTTGTCGGAGTCATTATATAATTAAGACGTATACGTTATCTTGTGAAAAAAGTAAAATTATTTTGTAAAATGTCGATTAGCACGTGACCTGAAAATTACACGGGCCCATAGAGGGTTAACGACATTCGCAGGATTGTCGCGCCGGTTGGTTCAAACCTCCGCGTTCCGCTGATGCGATTTTCGCGCTACTTCGTGCCATCATTTAACGGAAGCGTGATGTATGCGACGTGCCGGATCGCGAATCGGCGAAGTATCCTGCAAGATACGCATATTACGCTGGCATCGAGTTAGATGAATTGGTATCGCGAAACGGTGCCGCGACCAGCGCCTGAACAGGCGCAAGAAGTTCGACGGGTCGGTGTAACGACACTGGCTGGATCGGGATCGTCTTTCGACGGGAAGGGGGAAAAAGGGAGTTCGTTTTAATCTTCCGCATCTTCGCGAAGGAAAGAAGAAGTATTTCTTCTTATAAATTACGAAGTATCCTGCAGCGCAGCAGTATTAAACCGTTGATAAGTTGGATGAATTGGAGGAAGGACGAGCAGGTGTTAGAAGACGTACTACGCCTCGGTACGAGATGCGTTGCGCGTTAGTTTAGGATCGTTCCTAGGAGTAGCTCAGAAAAGAAAGCAGAAAAGCTTCGTTTAATCTTCGCGGCAAGGAGATATCTTTTCTTTTTTCTCGCAAAGAACGTAAGCTTAACCAGGCCCTAACTAACGAGTCCTAAACCCAGGACTCGTTGGAAAATAAAATCAAATAGGATCTCAAAAATACCTAAAAGGGACAAAGTAGCGATACCGAGCGATTTCTTCTTCAAGAACATCGAAGAGTTCGGAATTCGATCGCGAACAAGGCGTGGACGATGTAAAGCCACCTTGAAAACAATTTATTCGTACGAACGCTCAGACCCTTTTTTCTTTTTCCTTCCCCTCTTGTCTCGAGGCAACGTCCCAGCGACTCGACGTCTACATTCGGCTCGAAGGATCCTAGAACGAGCCTCTCCACCCTACGGTGGAAAGATAGGTCGCAGAGGGGAGAAGGAAAGGGTACACCCATCCACCCCGAGACGAAAGTTTTTCATTAAACGGCCGTGAGTCTGCCGGCGTTGCTGTCTCGAATATTCGAACGGAATAACGGCTCGGACGTGGCGTCGAGGGGTCGATTTGGATATGGCCGCGTGCCCAACCCCCTGGTGAAGGCGCGAATACGGGTTACGTCGTTCGTTAGCGCGTCTGTGTGCGCAAACACAACGGCGAATTCCACCCACACGGAACGGATATACGCGCAGTCGGTCGATATTCCACGGTGGTCCGCCGTGCGCGTACATATTCGCACTACTTTCCGAGCGATGGCTACAGCCCTGACGAACAATGGCGACATTTTGCCCGCCAACGACGGACAAAGAGCATCTCGTCGTGGCGGGTGGCGAGTTTTGACCGAGAGTCTCTCTTCGACTACGGGTGAGGTGGCCCCGAGAGCGCCAATGCTGGAAAGAAAGATCGTACAGGGTGACCAATGGGAGGGAATGCGTTGAAAGTTCAACCTCGAAACATCGCAGAGCCGATAAATAGTATTAAAAAATGCAGTCGCAGCATTCCTAGATCTACGTTAGACAATGTATTTCAAAGTTTTTGCAAACGATCGCAGTTCTGCGCTAATTCCAATGGACGACGCTTTGAAAACGTATACCACTGCTTTGTAAAAATTTTCTTTTTTTTATATCGTGTATTTCAATCGTTAAACTATTATATTTCTCTTTCATACATATGGTAATAAAATTGACAAGTTCTTCTCTATAAAATGGCGTTTAATTCATTTTATTTCTTACGAAGTAATAACTAGTTACTTGTAACACATTCCCATTGGTCATCCTGTATAAAAGCACTCTATGAGAAACACTTTTTCTTCGATGCTTAGCGCGTCCATCCTATGACTCGCAAACCGGTCACAATTTACCGGAAACAATTACCGAAATCGAAGAGAGGATATATAACCATTGGTCGCCCTGTATTACGCGAATCAGGCAAATAGAAGATGCGCTCGTGCAGCGCGACTCTAATGGAAAACCATAGAAAATGAAGGAGAAGGTGATTCGTTGAAAGACGTTACGAAAACGCGGACGGAGATGTGTAGGTAAAAAATAAGAAGAATGTCGACACAAAGATGGTAGAAAAACAGGAGTGGAATTGTAATTGTGAGAATTAAATCTCACCGACGCAATCGAGGATTTAACAGCGACTTTTGCGAGTACGGGAGGTGGGGAAGGAGACGAAGAGAGGAAAAAGGCGAAAAATAGAGAAGATGGGCGAGAACGAGAGGTATTCGAGAGATCGCTTAATCCGAGGCTCGAAAAATCGCGCGTATCTTCGAGAGCACTCTGTTCAACGTCGAGAAAAATCCCCTTTGGTGCGCTCGCGCGAAAAGGATTACGATTTCGACGATGCCAACGCGTTCTAAAACTCTTCGTATGAATGGCGTTCGTGTACACCTCGGTGCATCTCGTCGCACCGTTACTTACCTATCTACGATAGAAAATCAGAAATCCATCTATGGCTTGGCAACTGAGTGATTGCGGATTTTAAACAAGGAACATTCAAATTTTCCTTACTGTCCGTTTTTGTCGATGACCTTTTGCCATCTTTCAGGCAGTGTCGTAATTCCATGTTCATAAAACTTCTGTTTTTGTCAGCAAAAAACTGAATTAATTGTGATTTCACCGTCATCATCAGCGTCATTAAAAGTGTTACCATTTAAGGAGTTCCGTATGGAACGAAATAAATGGTGATCCGAAGGCGCAAGGTCAGGGCAACATGGTGGATGTGACAATACATCCCAACCTACTTCCAATAATTTTGGCGAGTGACCAAAGATGTCTGAAGTGGGCTTGACGTATCATGCTGGAAAACAAGACCCTTACGATTTGCCAATTCCGGCTGCTTTTCTTAAACTGCATCGCTCAGTTTGACGAGTTGTCGAACGATCTTTCCGATTAACGTTGCTATAAACTATCCACTTTTCGTCGCCACTGATCGATTGTTTCAGAAGCGACTCACAGGTGCTAATGCGTTGCATCAAATGAATTTCCTTAAGTCGGTGAGGGACCCCTAAATGGAGTTTCTTGGCATAGCCAAGCTGTTTTACTTTTTTTTTGAATGCACGTATGCGCGAATGCGCGTATGGCCTTGATACGGGTCTCATCAACTTCGACCGGACGGCCAGATCGTTGCGCATTTTTCAGAGAAAAATCACCAGAACGAAATTTGGCAAACCAATTTTGACACTGTCCTTTTTTCAAGGCTTCGTTCCCATATACGGCGCACAACTTCTCGTGCGCTTGCGATGCGTTAGTGCCTTCTCGGAAATAATACAATAAAATATGTCTGAAATACGCGTCTCGTTCTTCCATTTTTAAATTGGGATAAAAACGAAACTAAATGCCTAATCGATACGATTGCTTTACCAAATTAAAGATGGAAGTCCAAACAATAAGAAAGCGATACAGTTTAGGTGCTCTGAACACGTTGACAGAACAAAAGAACGTTGCAAGACCATCCAGTGAGCTATGGCTGGCGACATCTCGAACTAATTTACAAATTCGAGACGCGTGTATTCGTCTTCGATGGAAGGAACGAACGAGGCACGTGCCGAGTATCGTGACTACGCCATTCGAGTCTTTTCCTCTTGTTTGACTCTTCCTTCTCGTCCCTTCTCCCTGTTCTCGTGGTCGTGGTCGTCGTCGCGTTCTCCCTGCCTCGCCTCGCCGCCCTTGACTTACTCTCCTTCGCGCGCCCTACTATCGCGAAGTAGCGTTTTCGCTTTAGGGGTGATCGGACGTTATTACGACGATCCAGGGGTGTAGCTAGGCGAAGCGGTCCCTCCAAGAGGCGCTCGGTCTCCGTTGCACGCGCCTCTAACGAATTCGTTACGCGATTCGACGAGGGTCGACGGCGTAAGACGAAGTCGAGCGCTTCGAGGGCGGCATAAAATTAGAAAAAAGGAAGAGGGACGTGCGTCGTCTTTTACGCTGACGCGCGTAGGGCTACTTCGTGCGTATTTGTTTTAACAATTGATTTAAACTTCTTCTTCGTTTGCTCGTAATATCGAAAGTGCCTTTTAGAATGTATTTTTAGTGGAAATTAAAGCGTCAGGAACGTAGCTTTTTATTATTTGTGTTTATGAAACAAGTTCGACGAGTTTGTAAATACAGAATCCAGAGGAAAGCAGCGTTCGATAACGTTCGCACGTTATCGAATGTTACGAGCTTATTTTATAAATAGATTTTGTTAATTAATTTCAGGTTCTTTCTTCGTTTCCTTGCGATATTAAAAGTTTCTTTTAGAATTTTATTACATCGAAATTTGTAGAATTAACCGTTGGCGATTCATTTGCACGAATTAATGTTTTCATTTGGCGCAGTTCCAACAAATCCTCTTAAAGGTATTTTAAGAATCGAAGTCGATATTAATATAGAAAAAATTGCGAGCAGTTTACAGTATATCATAGATTTTTTTTTTCGGACAATCGTCGAAAGATACACGATAAAACTTTACGTTCTTCCTTTTCTCTTTGTTATATCCGTAGAACCTTTCGAACAGGAACACGGCAATTTTCTGTGTTTCGCACTCCCATGTCGGTTGAACCGACGATAAACGAGAGAAACTCGTAAAACAACGTGCTATCTCCAGTCCGATTGGTTGTGGAAGAAGTGCACCGTAAATCGTCGAGGTGCTGTTTAGCGTTTAAGAATTTTCTTTTTTTCCCTCTTGTTCCTTTTATTACGTACGATTCCAACCGACCGTACTACTTGATCGCGATTGGTAATTTTTGAAGGTTATTTCTGCCCGCTTTTTAGCGTTTGGACAACGCTAACAGCTGCTTAACAGGTTTGCTAAGGAAATACTTCGAGAAGAAGATTATCGTCGTAGCGTACGCGTAATTCTTGCTCCGTAAATACGATAGGATACACGACACGGGTCGCGAACGCATCGAAGAATCAAGATACGATCCCTTCGAAACGCGAATCACGAATTATGCGATCACGCCGACGTTCGCAGAAATTTCATCCGCCGTTTGCATCGCTCTGCCGGAGGTAAATACGACGAAGAGGAAAACGATCGCGAAGTTTCTAATCTCCCTCGAGATTACGGAACTTTAGGCAAAAATCTGAAGTTGCGAAAATTCACGAGGGAGTAAAAAGAAGAGAAGAAGACGAAGAGGAAATCGTCGGTCTTTAAAGAAAATTTTCACGACAACGTAGCGTATCGCGGATATTTGAATAAAACGCATTGCATTACGGTCCTTTCGTGGGAGCAACGAAGTAAAGGGGAACGTTACGACGAGTCAACGACAACGAGGACGAAGAAGCGGAGAGAAGGACATCATCGAAGGCGTTGCAAATTACGTTTCTCTCCCCCGATCGAAACGGTACGTCGTTGTCTCGTGGGGAAGAGCTCTCTCTCTCTCTCTCTCCTTCCTTCCTCCGCCCCTTTCGTCGTCCCTCGCAACCCCTAATTTTCATCGAAGCCGAGAGGAGTATCTCCGGATTGGAAAGCGACAGACACTGCGGCGACGACGACTCTTTTCCTCCCTCCGATCCCTGTTTCGTACTCGTGGCTCTGTTTTCGAGCCGCGAGATACGAAGTTGCATCGGAGGAAATGCGGAACAGCCCGCACACACCGATAAGGCGCGGCAGCCGAGCTCACACGGATAAACAGTCCCGCTGGTTCCTTCTTCTCTTTGCGGATTAAAAAGGGGAACCATTGGACGAAACGTGACGGCCCTCGAGCCACGATACGTACTTTAGAGCGGCCACGAGGGGCTGGGGAAAGGAGGAAGGCGATCGACGGTTTTTCCGCCAGAGAAGAAAGAAAGAGCCAGCCAGCCAGCCAGCCAG
>JAITYT010000478.1:404190-427104 GCA_025433975.1 Liostenogaster flavolineata
GAAAGAGAAATATAATAGTTTAACGATCGTTTGCAAAAACTTTGAAATACATTGTCTAACGTAGATGTAGGAATGCCGCGACTGCATTTTTTAATACTATTTCCATTATAGTGGATACCAATACACATTCCCATTGGTCACCCTATAGGCATTGACTATCAGTTTTGTTGTCGGAGAATTTCTAGGGTTAAAATTAGTGATGTGTTAGCGAGAGCCAAACTTCGGCGGGTACGAGATGGATCAGCGAAAGAAGCAGGAAGCAACGCGTCGTTATCAGCTGGTGAAGGAGGGTGGCCAAGTTTTCGTAGGTCTCGAGATAAGCTTTCTCGGCAGCGGCGCGATGGTCCTCGGTGTAAGGGAGTCCCATTTTCTGTCGCAGAGTGAACAACGCAAAGGGAAATTTCAAAGGGATACAAGCAATAACATCTACAACTTTTAATATGCCCTCCGAAGTAGCGTACTTTAGTTAAGCAGTATCATGAAATTACGGAAACTGTTCCGTGACCCACTCGAGGCTGGAGCTTGACGGCCGACACGAATTTCGGTCGCGACCCTGTAAGTTAAGTACCGTGACAATGATGGCAGAAGTTAGTCCTTCTTAGGGCAGAAAATATTACCGCGTGGGACGATCGAACTTAGGAATTAAAATCTTCGTTTCTCGATTAACCGCTCGGAGTTCTACCATCCTTGATAAAATGCTTGACAAAGATCGAGAAAGAACGACAAAAAGCCATTCCTCGTAAATTGAAGGAACGACGGAAGATCGGTCGATGCATTCCGCGTCTTTGTCTTTCAAACGTTCTCTCGTTGATCTGAATAAAAAGTACAATCAACGAACCACCCCATCCATGCTAATGCGAATTATTATCCGTCCACGCGCATCGCGTGATAGGCGAGCTGACAAACCGTTCGACGAAAATTCGACCGAACCGATTAATCGGACTAGCACGAACAATGGCGTGGAAGAACGTCGAAAACCGTCGGAAGAGCGTTCGTTGGCCTCTTCCTTTCTCTAGAATCGCTCGGCGTGTCCGGTGGCTTGTGTATTCTCGAGAGTAAGAGAAAGAGGCTAGTAGAACGAGGGAGTGGGATAAAAAAGAGGAAGAAGAAAAGACTCGAGAGACACCTTGACGAAAACAGCGCACCGATTCCGAGTTGCTCGTAAATAACGACGCTGCAAGCGTTACCGCGCGATAATTCGGATCGATAGATAGGCCAGGCGTGAACGACGCTGCTCGTTTCGTTTCGTAGGATTCGAGGTTTCTGGAGCACTCGGACGGTGTGTTTTAAAGGTCGGCAACCTTTTCACCAGCGCCACCACCTCTAAGTCGTGACAGACCTGCCCTAAGAAGACACAGAGCGTCTTTCGACCGCTCGATATCTCGCGAAAATGCTATTAGGTCGTTCTCTTGGAGACACGGTCATCAGTGGGAGCCTTCGAGGTGACGCGTACTTCTTTCTTTCCTTCGTATAGCCACCGTCGCATCCTTTCCCCGCTCCAGGTTTCTTCTAAACTCCGCCCTCCCCCATCTAACCCTCTGTTCACTTCTTTCTTGCATCTTTCTTTCCTTCGTCCTTTCTTGTTCAACCCTTTGCGCTCCCCATTCCTTTCCATTTTTCCTTCCAATAACTTCTAATTATTCTCTAATAATTCTTAACGTAGTTTGATAATACGTTAGAATTCTCGTTTTTAATTTTTTTTTATATTTTTTTTTTACACACAATCTTTTAAATATTATTCGCAAGAGAAGAAGAAAAGCTCAGAATTTGGTGAGATTAATTTAAAAATGTCGAGCGTGCCTCGAAATGGGAGTAATCGCGAATTTGGTCGAATCAAGGATTATATCGTATGGTTTAACGTCAAGTTCGAAAGCTTTTTCGTTTGACAGCTACAACGGAGTGATTTTTCTCTTTTCTTTCTTTTTTTTTTTTGTTCTTTTTTGAAAAATATGACGTTCCACCAACCGCTAAGGTTATCAGGACGCGAAGCGATTCCGAGTTTAGAATGGATCTTTTCAATTTCAGCACGATGGTCGATCCTTTTCAGGAAGGTTACGATCTACTTTCAGCGGAAAGTTCGCATCCTTCGTGAGAATTTACACTTTGACGGGAATTTTTGCGTATGACCTGGTTTTAATCGCGTTGGTGCTCCTCGGTCCCATTCACGGAGAACCGACATGAATTTTATTTGCTCCGGCGCTTATTTCTTCACTCGTTTGGTATTACATGTTGCTCAAAAGCGTTGCTACCGTGGTACCATCCCCGCTTCGCCCAGATTCGTTAAGTATTCGATTCAGCGCCGCTACGAACTGGATAAAATACGGAGAATACTTCGAACACGAGGAAAACAACAATAACTTCCTCCTTTCCTTTTGGGTTCTTCTCTTTCTTCCTCGTTCATCCAGGAGGTTCAACCAACAGCGATAAATTCTCGTGACTCCTCCAAGGAGTCACCGGGTCGAGTTTCTTTGTTTTTCCACGCGGCGACAAAACGGACGTTTCCTAACTTATGGCTATTGTTATCGCGGTTAAGTCGCTCTATGTCGGCCGTATCTCCCGATCGTTCTGACTTTCATGCGTTTCGCGTCAAAACTCGCGTGTTAAACACGTTGCTTCGAAACGCGGGAGGTTCGAAGTTGCCCCAATAGTGCCTATCTTCGATGAGGGAAATCGTGTCGTTTACGAAGAACGATGGAAAATTGTCCAAAGACGAAAAACTCGCGCTCTACCTTCCACCGAAAAATAACCCAATTTATCATTTCCCTCAACATCGTAAACCACATTGTTTGCGACTTTACGAGGAGGTGAATCGTAGTTGTCCTACGTCGTGAAAAGTGTAGCCAACGGAGGACTCGGTGCGGTTGGTTTGGCCAATTTCCCTTCTCTCGGGCTGGAATTTGACATGTTTACGAAAGGTTTGCCAGATATTTCGCTTAAGCGGTTGGAGGCTAAATCGTTACTCTCTCGGCTCGGCGGAGAATTAATCTCTTAACTAGGTACGTCGAGTCACGTTGTAAGTTGATCTTAAGGGGTTCTTGTTCCTTACGTAACTCAAGTTAGTAGCTTCTCTTTGGAAAGTGCACAACGTGTAGGAAATTTCTGTATTCCGAAGAAGGCGACGACACGTATAAAACACGTAAAAGATAAATTTCTCCAGGGCAAAGAGACGAGCAGGAAACTGACCAATGAGTTTTTCTTAAATATGACAAAATCTATGCTTTTCCCAGATATTCAAACCCAGGGATATTATCTACACATTTTTTTTGTTTGATAAACACCGACAGAAGCGCAAATAGGGTCAATTGCATCGGATGATTTCGTTGGTTTCTATCCGCAGTCAACTTGCAAGGCATTTACCTTGATATTTCAGATCGATGGTAATGCCAAACGTCGATATTGCGATTGGTTATCTCAGAGACGTTACACGTATAATTAAGACATATGCGTCATTTTGTAAGGAAACTAAAATTATTTGGTAAAACGTCGATATGCAATATTAGCACGTGACCTGGAAATTACACGATCGTTCGCGTCTCTTAGTTATTCGATTGAAAATTGTACGGAGTAATCTCGTGATTTTTGTCCAGAAAGAGAAGAGGCTCGGAAAAGATTGCGAAAAGCGGCAGGATCACTCGACGTTCGACGAGAGTCTGTTTCGTTTTCGAGGATTCTAATTAATATTAAATTCAGAGAATCTCGTAAACTGTGTTTTCAAGCCAATCCTCGGCTCTACAACGCGGAGCGTGTAGGCAGATCACGCGAATCTGTCTTCTATGTTAAACGTAAGAAATGGATGTCTCGATGCTACGTCGTTCGAATGCCGTTCGACGAAGTCGTTTCGCGGAATCCGCGCTTACACGACGACGTATCCTTCGTGGCGATATAAACGCGTCGTTGATTCTCTCACGAGTGCGGTGGAATCTCGATATAGGCGATGTTTCTTTGGACGATGAGCTCTCGAAGATGGACGAAGATACGTGGAGCTTTCGGCCGACAAAAAGCATTTGGTCGGAAGGGTCGCGGCTCACCACGCACGTATCGAGATTCAAAGCTCTCTTTTACGGGTCCTCCCTGCGTAATCGTCCGACGTGTTCGAAGGAATCGAACGAATTGGAGCTTCGGCTTCACTGTACCATCCAAAGAAAAGATGTCGCTTCGTGGAGTTATTCGTTGGATCGGATTGAATCCGCCAATTCGATCGAAGCTGTTAAATCCACGCGTGTCAGTTTCAGGACGTTTACAGTAACCTCAGGACAGTAACAGGGGTAGGATTGATATCGCACGAATATTAACGCGTTTTTTTTTTGCAGGAGATGCTAAAATGCGTCTTTTGCATACCGTTGGTAGGGAGCGGGAGACGCATGAAACGCGTTGTACAGCGCAATAAATAGTATTAAAACTGTTCTGACTCTAGTTCTGAGTCAGAGTTACGAATTGAAATAACGAAGAGATTCTAATTTATCGGCTAGATGCAATCGGTTCGAATCGAGGAAAGGTGACGAGCGATTTATTTAATTTATTTCTACGTATTGTCGATACCATCGACAGTTGAGAATCGTGCACTTCCTTTCTCTCTTTCCTTTTTTTATTCGTTTCCACTCCCCCTCCCCTTTCTTTTCGTGTCCCTTCCCGAGGGACCGACAAAGAGAGCTCTCTCTCTCTCTCTCTTTTGTCTCAACATCGACATTATGTCGACCCTACGCCACTGTACGTAAAAGGCTGGAGAGCAAAGTAGGTACTTCAGCGACGACCGAACTATTGATAGCAGCACCAACGTGGTCTTTGAAAGATTCGTTTCGGTCTTGCATTCTCTTCTTGGATGGCTCTGTCCTTCCTCTCCTCCAACCCTCTAAGCGCGACGCTCGAACGAGTGGCGCGCCTACACGCATTCACGCACGCACTCACGCACGTGCGGCCTCCTCGAGATATCTTTATTACGGTCCTATCGGGAGTCACGCGCTTTTCCCCGTGTCGCGCATTCACCTGGCCTCCCTCCCTCCCTCGAAGTACCGCCTTCGACACGAACGAATTCCTCGCTTTTCGTTGGCAAAGATCGATCGCGCGCTTATTTTTAACCGGCACCCTCGAGTTTGTAGAATTTTAATAGATCGTCCGCGAGGTCTATTAAAAAATTGTCCTCCGCGTTTGGCAATCGTGACTCTGACCACTTTTCGTCTCGACTACCGCTTTGTCTAAATTTTCTAAAATCGCTCGTACGCGGGTCACTTATCAACATTCGTGGATCAGTAATAGTAGTAGCTCTTTATTCTTGCGCTTCCCTAAGGGTTGCAGGCGTCTTTACATCCTCTTGCCACTTCTCCGTTCTTTGCGTTGAAACTTTCACATTCGTGGAACGGTATTATACGAGGTATCTTTAACACGTTCGCAACGGCATGTCTTCGCGCGAGATAATCCCGAAAAGGAAGGACAAGCTGATCCTTCGCGAGGTTGAAGTAAAAATAGTCGTGTACTCGCTCGTGTCTGACGTTTCTATACGGAGGATGTAGACGTCGCGCGTTCCTTCGTGCTAAGACGGATCTTAAGCGAGGGTTTTGCTGATCGATGAAGTTTACAGGGAGGAGGAAGAAGAGGAGGAGAAGGAGGAGAGGAGAGGACAGGGCCAGGCGACACGGCACTTGACTTTTTCGAATGGTCGATCGGTGGAAGCGCGCTGCACTTACGTAAAGAGTATCGTTGGAAGTGAGCCAGCCAGGTGCACGAAAGATTCGATTTCGCATCGATCGATGGAAATTCTTTCGAGAGACGAGTCCGTGTCTCCATTTTTACCGAACGAAGGGAAAAAGAAGTCTTCCACTTGCTTTGGCGAATCGAAGACCGAAGTTCATTGCAAGCGATCGAGATTCCATACGATCCTAATGCACGACGATGCATTTTATTCGATAAAAAAATGAGCTATTTCACGCGAGGTCGGTGCGTGTTAGCTTCAGATTCGCGGAGGTCGCCAATCGATATTGGACAACCGAATCCTGCTTCGATTCCTCTCTCGACGAATAGCCGGCAACGAAAGGAGAGCGCGACCAATTTCCCTATTTTCGCGAATCAGTGATCGAAAACACGGGGAAATTTGTCGCAGATCCAAGCTCACTGCAAGCAATCGAGATTCCATACGATCTTAATGCAAGTCGATGGATTTTCTTCGATGAGCTTTTTCGTGCGATTTCATGGCGACGAAAAATTCTTGGTAAAATGAAATTCCATCGCGTGTGTATTCTCGAGCGGAAGCTTGGAAAGAAACGTAAGTGGATAAGGGCTAAAAATGTTGCGTTCGGGCCGCATTTGGGAGTGAGTCGTCGAAGACGACGTCGCGTTCGACGGTAAGATTTCGTATTCGGAAGGGTAACGGCTACGATAGAAGGAGACGAAGACGCACGCAGGGAGGGATAGGAAAATCGTTAGAAATCCTACGCAACTCGTTTCCAGTCAATATATGCGATTCTTCGAGACCACCAGGAATTCACGAGCTTTGCATAAGGCGCGTTCCGTGCGGGACGTAGAACCGTCGTAGACGCTCGAGAAACTTTCGAAATCGAAGATCTCGGCTTTAAGGTCTTCTTACGGTCGCGTCGGTTCCTCCGGCTTGCGTAAGAACGTTGAACGAGTCGTCTCTCGGCGGAATAGCGTTGCTACCTTCAACCTACTTCTCGCCATTTTCAAGAACAACGCCTGGAAAACCACTCGAGCGTCTAAAACGACGCGGTCGCCTTCGAACGACGTATTTCCGCGTCTCGAGACGATCAACTCCATTCTTCCATTTCTTTCTCACGATGAAACGCCGAATGCGAGTTACGTCGCGTTTTCCATACGCGTTGCGTCATTCTTTTTTTTTGTTTTTCATTAAACGTCGGAGAAGAAGGCAGAGAAAATACGAGCACGCTCGAGGTATCCTTCCTTTTGACGGCATTGTTCGAATTTTCTCGAACCATACTCGCGCGCGTAATCGAGACTAGGAATTTATTACGTAACGAGGAGAAGCCAGTCGAGGTAATCCGTCAATTTTGCGCGACTACGACGACGTACCGTCTCCATGAGTTTTCCAAACGAACAGATCGACGCGTCTTACGTCGGTAGCAGACATCAAGGAGTATCCTTCGGTTTGGCGTATCTCGAAACGAGCTAGATCCGGAGAGAAGAGGCAGAGACACGGTGTCATCGTGAAGAGGGGCAGCGCGATATTTGCCTGTCAGTCGCTGTGACTGGTCGTCCACGGAAAGATTCGATACTAATCTTAAGGTTTAAAAAAATAATAATTGCGAGTAAATGAAAAATATCAATTTCTTATTCATTTTAAATAACTTTTTAAGCTATTTTAACTTACTTAACGTAATTTAGACGTTCCTTCGATAATAAGAGGTGGTAATTATATGGCTTGTCCGGAAAATTCGTGCCGATTTTGAAGAAAAAAAATTAATTATATAATAATAAATAATAAATAAATTTTTCAAAAATCTAAAATCGGCACGAACTTTCCGGACGACCCAATAAATATAAAGAAAAGGCTGAAAAATTGATAGGAAAGAACAAATTCATTTTGACAATTTTAACGTAACGATAATAAATATAATAATAAAACGGCGATGAACGAATACTACAGAGGGAGTAAATTTACGCCTTTCTTATGTATTGATAGACTCGTGAAAGCGTATATATACGCCTTTAGCAGTCAAAGGGGGATAATTCTTCCATGAACGAGGTAGGACGCGGTAGTATCGCAATTATTGCCGCGCATTTTAATCGCGAATAATTCGTTCTTATCAACGAGCACTCTAGCGTATCTATCTCTTCGGTTGGCTTAAAACTCGTCGCGCTGTCCGCGGAACCGCAGACGCCATCTCCAGCGACTCCGACGAGCCGGCCTTGTCGTCGCTTCTCTTCGATGCGCTCCTCTTAACCCTTTCACGGTCTCGAGTGTCTCGCGCGGTGCCGGTTCGAGCGAGAGACGCTCCTGCATCTTGCGCGGTACTACTCGTCGGAGAAAATAGAGGCATTTTTTATAAAGCGTCTTAACCACGCTATTCTACCGCTCGTTGGCCGATTCACACGGCGCACTTCTCTTTCAGCTTCCAAATGCCTCGATTTCTTCTATCGCTTTCTTTTTCCCCTTGGCTGAGCGTTGTCGTTTATTCGCGAGCTGGACGAAGGACACGATTCGCTGATAAACAATTCGTTCGCGTCCGTATAAAAGCGACGCCCACGGTTCGAAACATCTACCGTTTTTCAACGTATATTTCATCACGATGGAAACGAGGATCAGGCGACACGACGATCGATTCGATCGTTCGCGGACTCCCTAGGGAGGTCGATCGTACTCTGGAGTATGGAACGAGGTAATTACGAGTCTCGATATCGTTTCTAGACGCGTTATTGTCGACGGGAGAGGATTTCCGGCTCGAACGACATCCGTGGGTAAGAAAGAGGCCGCGACGCACGAATTAATAATTAATTCGCATCCGCGAAAAGATATCGTCTATTGCTTGGAGCGTCGATCGTCCTCTAGCATATTGGGTTTTTAATAAGACGGACAATTCAAAATTTCTCCTTAAAAATATAACTTTCTTCGGTTAGGTACTGTCCGTCTTTGTCGACGATCTTTTGCCATCTTTCAGGCATTGTCATAATTCCATGTTCGTAAAACTTTCATTTTTCTTGTTCTTCCGTTTCGAAATTGGGATAAAAACGAAACTAGACAACCAATCGATACAATTTTTTGACTAAACCGAAGGTAGACGTCCGAACGACAAGAGAACAATATATGCGTTAAGACCATCTGTCGACAAAATCGTAGACTGCCTGGAAACGTCGATCGCGGTGGCACGCGGAACGAGGTAATTAGGGAGTCTCGATATCGTTTTTAGACGCGTCATTGTCGGCGGGAGTAGAATTCCGGCGCGATTTCGAGACGATAGACGAGGCCAGGAGGCTGGTACGAGGGCACTCGCGCCGCGAATTAATTTACCGCATTGTATGGCATTCGATTGGAAAGGAAGCGAAGGTGGTGCGAAACGAAAAGGGAGCCACGAAAGCATAGCGCGCTACGCTCGACAGGCTTCACGACTCGTGTGCGCTGCGTTCGTTATTAGCATCGAAGTGGACGTCGTCGGCACCACTAGCGGAGTCGTCGGTGCACCGGGCAACGTCGTATCGTTGTCGGCATCGGTAACGAGCCTCGGTCTGGCGAACAATCGGCCGACGGCGACCTTATAACCGTTCCTTCCTACGTGCCTCGTCCCTCTTGCGATTCGTAGTTATCGTTTCGTCTCGGTCTACGTACTCGTCTGCGCCGTGCATTGTCCCTTGTCGTAAATAGCCAGTCGCTTGTCTTTTCTATTCGTCGGTCTGCTCGAACGGAGATTTCGATCGTTCTTTTTCCCTCCGTGGGCCCGTGTAACTTTCAAGTTACGTGCTAATATATCCACGTTTTACCGAACAACTTCAATTTTTTCACAAGACAGCGTTTACGCCTTAATTACGCAATGTCTCTGAGATAAGCAATAACAATGACCTGGAACGTAATACGAAGGTAAATGCCTGCAAGTAGAAACCGACCGAACCATCCGGTGCAATTGACATTATTCGAAAAAAACGTACGCGATAGCTCTGCGTTTGAATTTCAATAATCATTTTTTTTACTATTTCTATACGATAGTGTTAACTTATAGGTTACAGTGAGCTATTACGGTAGATTTTGGTACACTTAGGATAATGGTTGTGCAAAATATGAATACAAAATCACATAAAAATATTAATTAGTACAAATATATAAAATAATAATATATAAATAAAAATGGATATTTGTAATTCGCTGGCAATTATTTTTCGTTTAAACCTTAAGATCAGTATCGAATCTTCGGGTATCGTTTCGAGCACTGGTAACCAGTCGCAGCGAATATCGCGCCGTCTGTATCGATGAATTCCTTCGAGAGCGCGCCGCAGTCAAAAGGTTAAACAACGGACTTGTCATATAATAAGGCAGAGCGTGATCGCGGTTGACGTGGACTCTCGTTCTTAACGAGTGGCGCTCGAAGAATCGAAATTTCTTCGTAAGATTAAAAAAAAAATATTGCTGATTATCGCCCGCATACGCACGCGTGCATTTATTACTTACGTATCGAGAGTCGAGGTCTTCGTCCTATTCAGCGCGAAGTACGATGAAATTCTGAAATTCAAAAATTCGGCTACCCTTAATTATTCGATGCCATTTGCTAAAGTAATTGCGCACGCATTATCGATCGGAGAATTAAAGCGTTCTTTCTTTCGAATAACGCACTATGGTTACATCGCGAACTCGTAACAACGCGATGTTGTAACGTTCGAACGAAATTCCGATAATTCGAATCATTCGACGGATACGCCAATGAAATAACGATGGACGATGGATTATGCGAGAGCACGAGCGTTTCGTTAATTTTCCATTGACCAATATGAAACGATCGATTGGAAAGTACAAGCACGTAGAGTCAGGAACGCAACTTTCTCCGTTCGGGCAAACGTGTCTTCGTACTTCCAGATCGATTTGTCTTCGAGGAGAATCTCGTAACCTGAAGACACATAGAAGATCGGATATACGTGCGATAGAACGGGCTGAAAATGTTTAGATCAGCGTCACGAACGCATTTTTTTTTCGTATTCGAACGGCTCCTGCGAATTTTAGGAGCGTGGTCGTTCGAATCTCGCTTTCGATAGGGAAAGGATTTTCGTTAGCTTCGTTTTCTCACGCGAAACAGAGCGACGTGACGCATCTTTCAGATTATTCGAAATAACGAAGGATTTCACGCGCGAGAAACAAAGGAAGAATAATTATCGTAAGTAATATCGATAACGATAAGGGGTCCAATCGCGTTTCAGTCCTGGTAATAGTTGGTGATTTTGCAGAACCACCATCGGCACCCCATCATCGAGAGAATTCGAGTGGAAGGCGCCGTTTCTCTTTGGTAGCCCCACGGTACGCATTAGTGGCGACGAGAATCGTCGACCCTTCTGCCAACGCGGCTTCGATTTACGAGATACGTCCTTTATCTGGGAAATTACCCGAAAGCGAACGTATATGACCCTTTCTTTCGTACTCGTCGCCGCGACCACTTACACAGGGCCCAATTACGAGGAGAATCTTTCAAGATTCGTTTTTCGCCATTTTGCGATTTTGCCAAGCCTCGTTCTCGATCCTTCGGTTCATCGATCGACGATCGATCGACTTTCTTCTTTTTTGCGATTTTACGTGAAGTTGGATCGGATCGTATCGGAATAATATGGTTGAAGAGTGTAACGGAATCGCTTTGTTCGTTCGATTAAAGAAAGAAACGATCGAAAATGAGATCGTGCCCGTTCGATGAGACGATCTTTCAAAGGAACGAACAAAGGAAGAAAGGAACGCGGAATAAGGTCGCCTCTTCGTTTCCTCGCCAACTCGAGGGTGCGAGAGGGTTGAAAAAGAAGCTGGAAAGAGGAAACCAAGCGTAAGAAGATCGCGGGGAGGCAAATGATGCCGCGCGATCGCGCCTCGCTATTCGAACGACGGCCGAAGGGAAGACTTCGATGATAAAGAAGTAAAGGAAAAAACTAAGAAAAAAAAGAAAAAAAAATGAAAAACACGAAGAGGCGAACGATCGAACGATAGAGAACGATAGATAACGAAACGAATAGAGAAAATGGCGAGAAAAGAAGAATCTCGAGGGAGAAAAGAAGAGAAGTCGAGGAAGGAGACGAACGACGTGACGTATGGGAAAAAAAAGGAAGAAAAGAAAAAGGAAAGGAAGAGCGATGAACGGAGAGAGGGAAGACGTTGCCATGCAGTCAGTCTGCCTATCGGTGTCTATTAACGTCGCGATTCCATTTTCGGATATATCTGGTTGCCGTGCGAAAATTGACCTCCCTCGTGGGATACCGATCGATCCATCCGCGAGCCAGACTGGGAAACGCGCGAGTGGGAGAGAGACGACGCGAGTGGCAGGTACGCGCGTGGAAGGGAGACGCGCGGTCACGCGTTTTCGCGGCTAGCAACGCGGCTCCGGAGAAAGACGCCGCCACTGGCATCGACCGCCCGTATCAACCCGGCATGGAAATACGTATCTACGTACGTAGATCGACGACGACGACGACGATGAGAGGAAAAAGTCGGTCGACGGAACTTTCCACCGATGACGATAGTTTCGTTTCGACTCGACGCTCTCCTTTTCCTATTTTTTTTTTTCTTTTTTCATCAATGCGAAAGCGCTCCTCCGCTTTTCGATGGACGAAAATACGCAGGAGGTTGGAGTGTCGTTACAGTATCGAAAGAAGGGTGGTTTTATCGCCTGGAGATTACGATCTCTACGAATTAGGGACAAATAAGTTCGATAAAGTAGGACGGAGGGAAAGGAAATTCGTCGGTCGGAATGAATTATTCGATTGGAAGGAAAAATGGAGGATTCGATCGCTTTGAATCTCACGGAAAGAGATTCCGTGAATTGTCTTAGAACATTTTTTACGCGAGAAAAGTCAAAGCTTAAGTTCAAAGCAAAAGTTACGAAATTTTCGAGGGAATAGAAGCCCTCGGATTGACGATGCCGCGGATTCGTCGCTTTTCACCGCATACGCATGCACTTACACGTGTTTACGAAAGGTACGCGCAAAGTTGCTACTTTTCGCCTCTCGACGAGAACGTCGACGACGGTTCTCGATGGAAAATGGGCTAACGCTCCGGGAGAAAGGGGCAAGAGGTTTGCAAACTACTTTCGTTCGTACGTTCGTTCGTTGTGAAACAAGCGATGAGTTGCTTTGCCGAATCCTTTCGCGTTTCTCGCGATTCCGCGACGCTACAGGATTAAATAACCGACTGGAAGGATCGATAAACAGCCTTTTCCCCTTTTAACTGCGATATCTTTTTGTCTTTTGTCGTTGTTTGGCAATTGGCTGCAATGACATGCTGCAGAATGAAGCGACCGATAAGATCGATAGATAGGTTCGAAGGACATTAATTCGAAGACAAGAGCCTTTTTAACGATATCATTCTCTTCGTTCGATTTTCGATTGGTTACTACGCGAAAGCGTTATTTTACGCTTTTGCGACGATTTTTAACGAGGAAGCTCGAAATAACGGACCTCCAGATTTCGGCCAAAATCTCAACAAAATCGTAAGCCCATACACGGGCAAAATCTTCAAAAATCACGAAAAATCGAAATGTCGAATTTTTGCACTTGGAAGGTGTTTTCTTAAAGATCTTGCCGCGTAGAAATCATTTCCGTTGTATGTTTTACGCTGGGAGCATCGTGCGAAAAGATACAACCAAAATACTGTTTCGTCATTTTCAATAAAACCTTGAATTTTGGCATCGTGGAAAGAAACGAAGGAATTTTAATTCGAAGACAAGAGTCTCTCTTTTTTAACGATATCATTGTCTTCGTTCGATTTTCCATTGGTTTACACGCCTGTCAAAAATCGCTATGGGATAAAATAATGAATTGAAAAAAACGAAGAAGTTGCAGTTCGAAGACGACAACCTCTTTTCTCTTTAACGACGATTTTATTATTATCTTCTGCCGACATTTGCCCGACATATCTATCTCCTACCAATATAGGTCCGGTAAGCCTAAGAAAAAATCGAGGACAGGATGCTCCGTTCGACCAAACTAGTCAACTTCGAACAACGCCTTCGCTTTCTTAGCCTTTCCATTTTGAACGTGACGCGACCGAACTCCTACAGATCGCTTGAATCGTGACCTATGACCGAGCGACTTTGGTATACAGCGACGAATGATAATTAGGGGCACGGCGAACGACGTGGGTTAACGCGCTCCGTGCCGAATTGGGACGCTGGTCCTTAGGATATCGACGAACGCGACGTTGTAGCAGGGCACGGTGACGCGCACGCGTTTCGTCCAAGCGGAAAGAAACTAACAACGGAGAAATATCTATCGAACGAGTCACGGTAAAAAGCACCGTGTACGGTATATACCTTTCGAAAGGTTACGATTCCTCAAGTAAGAGTCTTTCGTTTCTTGGTTATCACAATGAGATATACGAATCGATTCGATTTCTGAATTTTTGCTACGTGCCACGACTCCGAAAAAATCGTTCGACCCGATTCGCGACAGGATAAATAAGCGAGTTTTTCAATTAATACACGTTAAATTTACATTATTTACATTTTCAACTATAAGATAATTCTTTATAATTACAAAAACGAACTACATTTTTAACGATACGCAGCGTCTGGTCGAATATTAAAGTGTGACCCACCGGTGGTGCGCGCCGGCGTAAATGTGTTAATAAACGCAAACAAAAAAGCAGGAAAAAACCGTTTGGATCTATTCGTAACACGATTATGTATCTCACGGTATGACACGGACCGTGATTGTACCATCAGTGACGCACCGTATCTTGAAGGACAGACGTGAATGTACCACAAATGGTACATTCTCTTGAACACGTTGGTCCGGTGGGAAAAGTGTGCGGCAACGGGTTAAACAAGATCACCGTCGGGGATTCCAGTATATCCCCGATAAAAGGATTTGAACGGGACCACGGATCTGATCGCGAGGAAGCAAACATACGCAAAGTACACAAACATAACGTAAAACAATATGAAAGTTCGAATAAAGCATCCGTATCTTCGATCGGCTCGTTGAGAACGTCGATAAATCCTTGGAATGGTTTTACTTCGTTTCTCCAAGGTCTAACGAGAACGATTATTTCGCTAGGCGCCGCGATAAACTCCAAGACGACGCTACTCCGCATCGCGCTCGTTTAATTAGCATAAATCTATCGCAAGGAAGTGGAAACTTCGCTCGAAGGTTCTTCTTTTTTGCGATGCGATCGCGAATTTCGCGTCTTCGCGTTGAGAGATGAAGAAGTTAACGTCTTGCCAGGCAGTGGCACGCATGTGCGTCGCTACGAAGCGGCACTTAAACGTTTACCGCGCGTAATTAAATCACGAGGAGACTCCAAGGGAAGAGAAAAAAATGCAGCGCTCGTCGAGGTATCTCGATGAAGATAACGCGATGAAAAGGCGCCAAAGAAGATGGTGTCGCGTAGAACGAGTCTTAAAGACAATCGGAAACGCTTCTTGGCAGTCCGATGGAATCAACCACCGGTCCAGTGTAACTCCCTGGAAGGCGTCAAACACAGTGTTCGATGCCTCGGAGAAGTCGGAAAAAGATTCGTATTTTCTAAACTAATTTATTCTCGACCTAGGACTTTTTATAGTTTTTTTGAAGGGAATATAGAGCATCGATTGATTATAAAATTATACAAATATAAATATTAAATTTTTTAATTAACGATCGTGCGAAGTGTGGTATCTCTCGAAACAGTCGTTTTTTACATTCCCGTATAGTTTCACTTCGTTTTTTGTGTTTGGTACACACTCCACTCCTTCGCCGTGGATTCTTTTTGGCATTCGTGGGTGGAATATCTCTCGGCAAATGTCCCCATTGCTTCGCCTCTAAACGATCCGATTCTTCGTCATCGGATAAAGTTATACGTCGATTTCGAAGTGGAAAAACAATTTGATCGAAGTCACTATCGCTATCACCCCTATCGTGTTTTCTTTTTCTATTTATCGAAATAATATCGTTAACTTCGCGTTTGCTTTCCATTTTAGAATATGGGCTAAATATTGACAACTGTACGCTATGCAGTGCAAGGATAATCCGTGCCACGCACGTCGTTTTTGTTTCTGCGAGTATCGCATGACGACGGTTAATAATATTTGCGTGTAAGAGGAGCAGCGTCGGCTCCTCCCACGCCTTCAATTCGGTAAGTCCAGGGACTAATGGAGGCTTTTCGGTCGAAAGGGCGATACATCTCGAACGAAGAGGCGACCTTTCAAAAGGAAGATCGATCGTCTCGTAAATTACCGAGTGGGTCTCTTCTTTGCGCGTGGAGAGACGCTTCCACGACGATATCGTTACGCGACGCCTCTCGTCGTCGGCGAACAATGCAGCCCCACGATTCGTCCATGATTTTTGTCCCGACGCGGAAGAATAACCGAACGGAAGGACGAATCCCAGGCGGAAGCCAAGGAGGGACGGGCATTTTCGAAATATCGTTCGGGTTAGAGGAGACAATAAACGAGTGGAAAGATAAAGAACGAAGGATGGAAAGCCTCCAAGAGAGAAGTTGGGAAAAGTAACGAAGAGATATCTCGAGAGAACGATTTTTTGTTTAATTCCTTTGCTACTATCTCTTTTATCGCGCAATAATCGATTAACGTTCGAGTCGTCCAATCGAAGACCGAAGCTAAGACGAAGTGCGTCTATAAATCGAATGTCTGTCCACGGGCTTGGAGAAAGTAAGGGAATTTTGCGATACCGTCGCTTTCCCAAATGAAAATTTAACCCTTTGCGTACGAAGCCGCTCGACGAGCGAGCGCCGCTGTGGACTAGAGGTATTAGAGCGCACGGTAAAGAAAATATATGCGTCGAACGTTTGCGTTATAAAAACGAAAGCTTTATTTAATACGAAATGAACTTTTCCATAAATTACAAGAAAATTAAAAATAAACAACGAACAAAGAACAAAAGGAAACTTGGTTGTGTTTATGTATGACTTATTTTGTATTCCTGCTTTGTGTGGTATCTTTCAAAACGATGGCCTACGTACGTGCAAGGCCGGCTTAGCCGTACAGGTAGCACGATGATACTTTCACTGTCTTTTTCCATGTTTTATCTTTCTATTAGCGCATACCACACAATTTTTACTCCTTCCTGTATCACCTCGCCGAATAACGCGTAAAAGACCGTTTTGCCGTGCCAAAAGTAGAGGGTTTTTTGGGTTCGGTATCGCGAAAATCTCTAACCAATCGACCCACTAAGCGATGTACAAATTGCAGATGCGTTAACTTTGTTACGTTGTATTTCTTCCGATGGTCCTTGTACAACAGATACGAATTTATAACTGAGACCTCCAAGCCCCAGGAAATAATTCTCGCCACCATTTTCGGGACTTTCGCATGAAACACTACGTCCTGTATACTGATCAGCTTTGTCTACCCCGCCCATATATCTATTATAATTTATATTCACGATATCGATTCTTCCTTTATTACGTGTCCCTTTAGTGACCGTTTTTGAAGATGAAGTAGCACGAGTACCGAACATTGTCACAATTCGTTTATCTCTCCAAGCCAATATTAACGTTTCTTCTCGTCTGTAACGAACGATTTCATTTTTCGCAAATTTTCGCAAAAAAGAATACGCCTTGCAGCTATGAACTAAGTTGGGCGGCTATACGTCGACACTCGTCCGCAAAGGGTTAATAGTATAAACGAAGGAACGCGGCCGCATCGAAGCGAACTCCAAAATTCGCGGCACGTCATTGGCAAGGCGAAGGATTCCTCCGAGGGCTAAAGGGCGCGAACGCCTGAAGATAGGAAGAGAAAAAAGAAATAAAATAAAAAAGAAAGAAGAAGAAAAGGAAGAAAGAAATCACGTCGGATACGATACGCGGCTGGCCATTAACGAAGCGAAGCCTGGCTCGGTCGAGACTCCTCGTGGCAAGGAGCATCGACACGACGTAGCAAGGGAAGAGGAGCCGAACCGATTGAAAAAGGAAGGAGAAAGGAGGATAGAATATGACGGTGGAGGAGGAGGAGGAGGAGAAGAAGGAAAAGAGGAAGATACAGAGGGTAAGGACCGAGGTAGCACGTGGTGGCCAGATGCGAGGGCCTCGTGGGTCCAAGAAATGACTTCGGGGGTCCCACTTTCACGTGCACGTGTGTCTCTCGCTGCAGGATGAGTGCGCTGTTTACTCCTCCCATGAATAATCCATCGGGGCCACCCGGTGTATGCGGCCCCTCACCTTTACGATCAGCAGCGACGCGAGTCGACGTCGTTGTCTACGTGGTGTACGTAAGCTAGCTTCAAGGGACTCCGAGCCGCTCACTCGCCCACCTAACCGTTTAGGTGCTGTTGTTATTCCTGGTCTGTGTATTTCCTCCTAGACTCGGCGCTATTGTCACAAGATCGGTTCTCGCTAAGCTAGTTTCACCTTGGGACTCCCCGCTTTTTTCGGACGCCCGGTGGAACATTAGGAAGAGTCTCGAACCGTTTTTGGAAGTTTGGACAATTCGAGCGCAACTTCGAATTCGTCGTCGAGCGAACAGCGAGGTCGAAACGAGTATCGATGGGAGTTAGCTTGTAAGAACAATGTATCGCGAATGCATGAGTAAAAGAGGACTTATTCGACGCGAAATGGAAGACCATCGTCCAAAGTACTATCCATCGTCGATGAAAAAAGGAGAGAATTGGTCGAACGAGCTCGAGGATTTCCTTTTCTCTAAGTTACTCTTGTCCCGAAGGTCGAAGAAGTCACCTTAGCCTTTTGCGTGCGTGACGCGCACGGAAGATGAATATAGACGGATTTCTCATCCAGGAAGAGAAAAAGAAAGTTTTGAATTTTGGGAAATAGCAGATGCTTCGACGTCGAAGCTCGTTCTGGCCTTTGGCCTCGCTATCCAAAGACGCGTCAAATCCGGGAAAATGACAGATAATTCGAAGCAGATTCAATTTTCTCGGTGAAAGGAAGATTGCAGCGGTGGTAGCGGCAGTCTAACAATAGCGAGTATCGACAAAGTTTCTATCGATCGTATCGAGTTATGTCGGTCCAAAACAGCCGCCCGTGACGTTTCCTATCGAAACAATCCAAGTGAGATGACGATGGTAATTCTTCTCCTCCTTTTTTTTTAAAAAAAGTTGCTTTCCGCTCGATGCTTCAGCGAGCGCTACGACGTACTTACGAGCCATAGTCTACGTAAAACGAATACAAGCGCAGCCTGAATGGATGCACACGTGAACGGTTCGGCTGCTCGTCGCGATATCATCGTGAATATCTGCTTGCGACCGGTCGGACCTTCCTTCGCTTCGTGGAAAGTTTTTCTTTTTACAAGTTCGTCCGCTCGATGACTTTACGACGGTCCGTTGCGCCTGTGCAACACGTGTCGTTGACACATTTTCACGCCCCGCCCGTACGAATTTATTTCCGCGAAAACGGAAGGTTCCGGTCGTCCAGCTCTCGTCTCCTTTTTATCCCAGGCGATTTAAAAGTTATTCCCATTGACGCACGAATTCGACGTAAATTGGCGTAATTTCGTCGTCCAAGGGAAAAATTACTTTTTCGTTGAAGGTGTCCTAATTCGGTGGACTGAATCCCTTAACCTATAATATCGGATGAAACTCGTGGTATTTCGTTCGGAAGAGAAGTATCGCTTGTGCTAAAATGTGCTTGGCATTTCATATTTCCTTTCGTGGCGCCAAAATTTCTAAAATTGCACGAACAAAAGACAAATGTTATCGGTACCGTACGAAAGAACGGGTAAAATATGTCGAAGGATCTTCCAATGGACGAGTTAAAAAAAGGGAGAGCATATGCACGGAACGTGGAATGGGTTGTTAGCTCTAAGATGGAAGGATAAACGCGGTTCCGACACTCGACACTTCGGTTCCTTTCTCCGACCATTCGGGCGCATCGCTTGGGCCCGGATTCTTCCGAGTTAAATGATGGTAGTGCAAGGGATTAAAGCAGGCCTGGCCAACCCAAATGATTTCACGGGTCACTTTGTTGACGCGTAACGTTACAGCGGAGCGTATTTTAGATAAACATCTTCTTAAAAATGTAATTCAAATAGAAAATGAATAGATCTTTATTGTTATATTATGATTCGATATAATTTTCATGCAAATTTTCATTTATTTAATATTTTTTCTACACGTACAAGGAGAAACAAAAGTTTCTATAGAAATAGAAATATAAAACCGCACAATGAGCCGCACGATTCGACATGGCGAAGCTTGCGTTAACACGTTTACGCTGGCGCCGATATTCACGTTTTTCGCTGTGAGACGGCGCTCAAGTTCATGCTTCGCTTTATCTGGAGGCGAGGTACTATCGCTTATTCAAACACTGTACGTGCAACCGTTCGCTCGGTATAAAGTGCGTACGCTTACGTAGCAAGTTGTAGAACTTGTAGGCGAGAGTTAACAAACATATTTATATTTTAAAATATAAAGAATAAATTATTGATCATCTTTTGATCGATAATCATCACAGTGAAGAAATGGCAATTGCAAAGCATATCTTCATCCGTACAGAGGTCTGCGAGAAAAACAAGACGAAGATGCAAAGAACGTTACTAATGTTTATATAAAAAAGAAAAGGTAGGCAGAATGCCTCGAAGAAAACTAAAAGAATAACGACGCGTTGCGATGCTTAAAAAACTTTATGTTATGTTTTTACTATTGAATTTTTCTTTCATAGGAGGTTACGTTTATAACGTTGAGATTAGATAAAATAAATCCTACATTTTCAATTATTATGCGTTAAATTTCTATTATTTAAATTTTCAACTGCATGGCAATTCTTTCTAGTTACTAAACGAATTAAATTTTCGATGGTACGCGGAGCGTCTGGTCGAATGGTCACTGCTGGGCGACCCACCAGTGACGGACGCCGGCGTGAACGCGTTAAAGAAAGACAAGTTTGACTAATCGTCTGTTTTTGGCGATCAGTCTCTCGTAAAATGAAATGCAGCATGAATTTGGAGAAGTGCTTATCGTTGATAGATCGTTTCAATGGATCAACGTGAGAGACGCGATACGTTAATCGTTGGCGCGTCGATGCGATCGCTCAGCCAGCAAATTAACGCATCGACGAGCCAAGTATCATCGGAGATTAATAATTAATAGGGGAGCCTTCAGGGATAGCGATTCCAGTTATACTCTCCCGATCGAACGGCTCGAAGCTTTAATCGTTCCATTAAAATTGTCCATACGCGTATCGAAGGCAGACAGCGATCGTTCCTCGATAATCGTCATTAGAAATATCGAACGAGCGAATGAATTTTCGCGACATGTTGGAAGTTCGGCCAAGCGGCATCGTTCGATCCGAAACCGCGCTAAGCGCATGCCGACGTGTGCAACACGTGGCGCGCGCAGTATCGCGTTGCAATTTGGCAAAGGCAAACAAATAGCAACGGCAAATATTAATTAATGAGAAATTGATTTTCGGTGAGCGAATGCCCGTATTTGAGCGCGGAGAGAGACGCGTCACCTCCGCGCATAACCAACGACGGAAGAGCGACGGCAATGATCTTGCATCTTTCGGAAAATAGGGAAATTCCGGACGCTACCGCGAGATAGAAACTCATCGACCAAACGAGAACGAACGTCGAGTCGAAAGGATCGTCGTCAAAGGGAAAGAAGAGATACGAAATCGTTCTTTTTTCGTCGAAACTGCGCTCCAACTTACCGGGGAGCCTAAAATCGTGAATAGGATAATAAATTACACTTTGCAGATATTATTATAGGCGAGCCACGCCGAAAGAGACAAATCCGAATAGACCTTTTTGGCCTTTCCGTCGCTCGTGTCGCCCTTTCTATCCGTTAATTCATTCATTTTTGTCGCTTTTTTTCCCACGGAGCGAAACACAGGGAAAACTACGAGCGATCGGTGAAATATGTGTTTCTGCATTCGTCGATCTACACGACCCACGCTAAACGAATTTACCTAAAGCTTGCATGTACGGGTATCCGGGAAGGTATATGCGTGCAGATCGGTATCAGTGGTGCGCGACACTCGATGCATCACCGCGAGAAAAACGTATTTATCGGACAGTACGATGTAAAACAGCGGACGCTCGAACGCGATCGGTGGAAAATCGACGAACCGGTATCCACGCGGTTCATCGATAAACGTAGAAACGTGAAAAAAGTATGCACCGCGTGTGTCGAAAAAAAGGGCGCGAGTTGGCGCATCGTTTCTCTCCGTAACGCTAGTTAGAAGCGAAATGCCATCTGCCAAAAGCGACGATGTAATCGTTACGACATCGTCTCTCTCTTGCCACGGCGAGCTCAACTGACGTTGATCCCGAATTCGTTCGTAACTTAATTGCTTTTATCCATCGGGACCGGGGAACTCGAACGAAATAGAGACACGCACGTTCTACGCTTTGCTATAATACTTTCGACGCGAAGAAAAATTCTACCGCCCTTTGAAAGTTCCGCGAACACGAAATCGACGCGTGGAGCGTGACGAGGAATGTTATAACTGTGACTAAATATATTTATATATGAAATGTCGGATTTTCTTTACGCGTCAACGTTTATCTCCCTGCTTTCGTTATGCTTTTGTTTTTGACATAGCCTCGTTATAGTCGTACCGTCCATCGCCAGAGTCATAATTCGACAAAGAAGATTTTTTCGAAAGTGTTCCATTTTGGAACATATTTTAATGGAATGGAGCATATTTTAATTAAATAAACATCTTTTGAAAAAAGATATGCTGTTTATTCGCTTAAAAATTCGACATTTCATATGCACTAACTTGATATTATAAATAAATATTAAATGCGTGATGTATGAGAATACATGTGTGCAAGTCCTTAAGTGCAGGGTTAGAGTGTGCGCGTGCGAATGCTTGTAAAAAGGAGAATAGTCAGTCGTTAACCCGCCGTCTGTCTGAGAGGTCGGGTCTGGAGTATAGAATAAAGTGCACTGTTTTTGGTATCTTGTGACGTGTATCAGTGATTTCCCCTTTTCCATATATGAAGCTAATACTTACATGTGGCTTCATATCTGACAAAATGTATTATTACGTATTAAATATTATTATTATTAAATAAAATTAAATGAATTAAATAATAATATTGAATTAATCGTTAATTAAATAATATTAAATGTTATGACTATTTAATGCTTCGTTGATATTGTCGTAGTCGCCTGATTATTCCGTTGAGTCGGTTCAATTTGGCGTTGGACGATTCTGTAGCAAATTGCATTTTCCTCGATAAAATCTTTCTGTGATTTTTTCTCAATGGAATGTTAGCGTGTGAATTATTTTTGTAAAGTAAGATTTTTCAGTCACGTGAGAGTTACATCGTTCTCGACGGACCGTCTTATTGCTGCCTCTCTCTCTCTCTCTCTCTC
>JAITYT010000478.1:459543-473163 GCA_025433975.1 Liostenogaster flavolineata
CAACTTGTCAATTTTATTACCATATATATATATGAAAGAGAAATATAATAGTTTAACGATCGAAATACACGATATAAGAAAAAAGAAAATTTTTGTGAACTGCAATCGTTTGCAAAAGCTTTCAAATACATTATCTAACATAGATGTAGGAATGCCGCGACTGCATTTTTTCAACACATTCCCGTTGGTCACCCTGTATATCGTCACATTAAAAAATATATCGATATATTTTTAGCTTTAGTCGATCGATAAAAATCGCGTAGAAGTATTAGATCATCCCATGGTTAACCCTTTCGCTACGTTGGTTCGTTCCATCAATGCGTCACCTCTGAACGGGACTCCGCGCCAAAAATCGTACAAGAGGAGCTGCTATGTACACAAAACTTTTCAAAACTACTTTTCAAAACTTGCACTAAGAATAAAAAGAAGGTAGATTTACTTCCTCCCTTTGTAGCGAAGTTAAGACAACTGAAGAAATCGTATTGTTTATGGGTGATCCAATATAATATAATTACTTGACGTTTGGAATTTCTGCCTCTCTCGTTCAGTTTCGCTCGCTCGCTCGCTCGCTCGCTCGTACTCCGTCTCTTTTTAATCCTACCGACAGAACTTCGTCCTATTTCGAGCCGACAACGTTGATATTCTCTCGGTAAAAATTTCCTTCCTCGATTCGGGGTAAAGCCACTGTGTTTCCGTTCTCGTCGACATCGTCGCTGCCGCTGTGCTCGATCGTACCAAATTCCTCTACAGAGAAACGTTCCAATTGTATCTCTCGCGAAATGGATGCACGCGATCGACCGACGTAGTACGACGAACATCCCGATGAAATACAAAATTCGGCGACAGCTGGAAGAGAAGTTTGATGACGATTGATTCGCAACGAACATCTTGTACCTCGAGGCCATTATTAATTCTCTGTATTGATCGATTCCTTCGACTGGCCGCTAAAGGAACCACTTTCTTCTTTCTCAATTTAACGGCAAACTGAAACGACGAGATAGAAGTACGATGTAGTAATTCGTTTTAAAAGTAAATCGTGTCTTGGTCGTAAAAATCAAGAATAATCGAATCGTCGCTGAAACGAATCACCGAACGTACGTTATTTTATCGCTCGGTTGGAGATAGCAAATTGCCAAGTAATTTTTAACAACGTCATCAAATGTTTTACGATACTCAAGAATATGCGCTCGAAAAGCGATATTAGTTTTTTACGTTGGTAGCTCGATCACACGTTTAGGCATCTCGAATCGATTAAATCGCTCTTTGCCGCGATTATTTATTTAATTACCGTAATTATTTCATTAATTCTTCGATTTCTCATCGATCGTTCTTTTTCTCTTTTTATCCAAAATCCGTATCGCCCTTCGACTAAACTTTGCGACTGCACAAAATTGGATATGTTCCCCAAAATATCGATCTTGTCCCTAGAAATGACGAGGATTCGATCGATCTTCGACTCGATTCGTAGTTACACGGACCTAAAAATTGTCAAGCCAGTTCGCACCACGATAGAACAACGCATTGGCAGTGAAAGAACGTTATTGTTATCGAAGCGATTAAATGACGGTTGGGCCTCGATAATTCACCTCGAACGATCGCGTCAAACGATAAATCCAAGAGACGTATTCGCGATATTAAATCCGCTCGCGATTTTCTCCCACGAAATCCAATCTAAAGTTTTGACAACTTCGACGCGGCTGTAACAATAAATATTCCGTCGTGAAAGTACCGTTAATCCGGCGTATCTCCGCGGCAACGAGCAACGACTAGGTCGATTGGAATCGGTATCCATTCGTTACGTCGCGTGAGTCTACGCGTCGTTCGAAGCAATCAAGACAAACGTTTACGTTAGATAAACGTCTAGATAAACGTTTGCGAAACACCGGCGCATAACCGGACGATATCGCGAGTCTGTCGAGAGAGATGAACATATTTTTCGTTTCCTTAGTTTCTTCTTCTCTTGCTACTTTCCTTCCTTCCTTCTTTCTTTCTTTCTTTCTTTTGTTGTTTCTTTCCTGCCTTCTTTTAACCTCGACGACGAAAAATTACACGTTCAAATTCGCAATGTGGAAATACGCAAAGGCTCTTTCAGGGTGAAATCGCGTCGCCTTTTTATCGTTCGGTGGAAAAATTGAAATAAATGGATTTTACGCTATCGTACGAAATTGAGAAGAGATTAGATTCGACTATAGAGAGAATCGACGGACGGTCTTTCGTTGGACGTATAATTAATAAAATTATTTCCCACGACTATTCGACGCTAGCGTAGAAAATGCTATAAAATAGAAAATGAATTTGGAAAAGAAAGACGAAGATTATACGTTTCGATTCAACCGTGTCCCAGAACCGTTACGCGGCGTCTACGCGTACGAAGAAAGGATGCGAAAGTACGTATGTCCTCGACTGGGTCGAGGTCTCCTTTGAATGCGTGCGGGGAAAAAAAATTGAAATGTTGCGCGAAGACGTATTCGAGCGCGTGGTGAACGATCGAAATAGGAACCGCCTTCGACTCGGTTAATTCGTAATTGTAAAAGAACGAAGTTAGCTAGCGCCACTTTTACCAACAGGATCATCGAGGACTCTTACTCTTTTTACGCTTCGCCGAAATAGTGTGCGAATCTCACAACGACGAATAAGCTAGAAATGCCAGAGGAAATCTCGACCGGAGCGCAGTCTTACGCGGGCAAACACGCGTATGTAAAGCGTTATTTTCATCCTGCGAAGCACCGATTCGACTTACAAAGCGAAAAAGTCGATCTTTAGCCGGTCGAACCTTTTTACAAGACGAAGACACTCTTCCGATCGATAGTTGGCGTGTTTCTATCGATCGGTGCCTAGGTCTTTCTCGATCAAACCGAAGCGTTCGAGCGATTTCCTCGCGCACTTTTAGCTCCATTCGACACAACCCCGAATCGTCGAACGCGCCGATCTAATTGGGGTTCCAATTAGGAATAGCGACATCGAGCGTGAGATGCTCCGATTTAGGCACGAGCGTCCAACTACGGATACGTAGGTACGTACGTACTCCTACCCACACCGATCGACTGTTCGTCGCGTCGTTCGTCACCCAAGAAGGGGTCGTGGAAAACCTTCCTCGCTTCTTTGTCTCCTTGCGCAAAATACACGCGGCTACATCCATTGTTACGTCGCGAACGTCGTCCCAATGCGATCGTCGATGCGCCACGCGACGATGCAACCGAAACATTAAGCGGTTACGCCCTTACCGCGGCCAGACGATAATTTCGAGGAGAACAAGGAGAAAGAAGGGCAAACAAACAGACCCCCTCTTTACGTGCTCGTTCGAGGGTGCAGCTTGTCGACGTCGAGGAACACGAAAAGTCTGTTTTTCGAAAAGCCGACAGAACGCGTTTGGATTCGATTAATTTTCTTTGATCCGATCGCCGATAAATACTTCGATCGTCGATTTTACCTCGTTCTATGGATAGTTGCAGCGGCTCTCAATGCAAAGGACATTTTGCACGACCAGGAATCGGGTCTATATTTTATTTCTCTCTTCGCTTACGTACGTTGTTATTCTTCCTATGCTATGCTAAGGAAGTTGATCGATCATGGATGAGAAAAAACGAAATCAAAAGCGTTTACCCAAGGGGAACTATTCAGTATTCGCTTGGACTTTCGGAAACGCGCGTTGCATTTATCTCGGACGTTGAAGTGGACAACGAGATAGCGTCAGCGTCAAAATAACGTCTAGATCAGGCCGGAGCCAGATCAGAAGAGCGCGAAGTGGGTAATAAAAAAGTCTGGAGATAGCTCAAAGGTCAATGGCGCTCGTTTGTTTATTATTATGGTGGGTAGGATGACGATAGGTAGGTAGGTAGGTAGGTAGGTAGGTAGGTAGGTAGGTAGGTAGGTTGGTAAGTAGGTGGTGCGCGTGAAAAGGTCGGAGCACGCGCGCCTGCCACCTCTTACCTTGGCACCCTGTGTCACGCGAAAAATCAAGCGAATCCCTTCCTTCGGCACGTACCTGGATCACGACGAGGAAAATACGGCGACGGTGATGACAGCGAGGACATGGACCACCAACGGCATCGGCACCACCAACACCACCACCACCACCACCACCACCACCACCGGAGCACCAGCACCAGCACCACCACCACCACCGACGAGCAGGACAACGAGGACGAATACGTCTTCGTTGGTCGAGTAATCCGGCGCTATCCCTAGGTATCCGACTAATCGAGCACGCAACACATTTTATTTAACACACACCGTGCGCGACAAGAGCCAACGAAATGCACCGCGAGCGAACTGACAGTTACTACGGATTGTTCATTATTGGAAAATCCGTGCAGCAAGCTGCTCTTGCGCAGCCGGCGCGATACTACCGACTTCCTCCCCTCTACCGAGCGGTCGACGCCATTTCACTCATCCCTCTCGCCCCACCAACGTTCCTCGAGGCAGAAGCGTACCTGCGACTCGTCGTACCCCGCTCTATCGAAGCGGAATCATCGATATTTTTTCTTTTTTATCGGTGCTTCGTCATAAACTGCCTTTATTATCGTCGTTAGATTTTTCTTCGCGCGATCGGTACTAGCGGTAGCGACGATGTCGGTAAGAAGGATAAATAAAATCGATAAGGAGTGTTCCTCGAAAGGAAGCATCGTCGTCGATCGATCTAAAATCGCTTTGGATTTATACGTAAGTTCGATCGAGACGAGCTTCGTTTCTTCGATAACGAATAAGGATCGATCGAGTTAAATTTCCAAGTCGTAGTATTTACGTTTAATTATGCGAACGAAGTTACGAAACATACCTAAACCATTCTTGTCGAAATTTCATTTATTTCTGTCGTTACTGTCTTTCTTGCCCCCCTATGCTTTGAAATTAAAAATGCTTTGAAAATCGCGTTACTTTTTAAATTGCGCTTAGAAGACCGCGCGGTGTGTCTCTCGATGGTACTACCTACGACTAGAGACGGTAATGCTAGTGACAACTTCAAGACGCCGAACTTCCACGGTGAAAAGTCTCTCTAGAAAGTGGATAGTTCGTGGAAACGGACAACCTCGCAGAGGTTGGCTGAATTTTCGCAAAGTGAATTTTACTTGAAAATTAGATTTTATTTTATTTGTAATCTTGGGTAATGAAAGGGTCGCGTTCCAGTTGATCCGTGTTCGTTGAAAGTATTCGATTTACGGTATTATTTGGTGTTACTTGTTATTCCTCAGGGAAAAATAATAGTGCTCCGCAAAAATAAAAGATCATGGCCGTACCCACTACCGGTGTAGGTAAGTGCTTTATATCGCTTTTATTTGAAATAGCTGTCAAATATCGACGTTAATCGGGACCAAAGGAGTCCCACGTCGTATATAAGTCGCTTTTCCCGATCTTCGTGCGGCAGCTCCTCGTCCAGATTCGTACTATCATGGATTCGCAATACGATTTAATATCCGTCATGTTTCTACGCTGATCATTTATCGTACGAGACACCGAATGCCTTGAAATTATTTAACAGTTTTTATGACAATTTCTAAGGATAGACGCGCTATTCTCTCTTTCTCCTCTCCTATATCGCGCAACGTTCTCATTAATTAAGTGCGAGGAATACGAATACCGACCATAAGGTTACACCATGCCTAATTTTCGTACCCATAACCTGTCTTTCCTTTCAACTATCGAACTCCGATGTGTGCGATACGATTGGACATAACTACCTGTCGTATGCATAGTTGTGCCAAGAAATTTTCGTTTACTGGAAGAACTAGAACAAGGACAAAAAGGAGTAGGCGATGGTACGATTAGTTGGGGTTTGGAAAATGACGACGACATGACGCTCACCCATTGGACCGGAATGATAATTGGACCGCCAAGAGTAAGTATCGTTGCTCGTTAATAGTTTGGTCGCAGAGGTGAGCCGAATCTTATCCGTGACATCTTTTCGCAGACGCCGTACGAAAATAGAATGTATAGTTTGAAAATTGATTGCGGTCAAAGATATCCCGATGATGCCCCCAACGTAAGATTTTTAAGCAGAATCAATATGAATTGCATCAATAGTACCACCGGTGCGGTAAGTCTTTATACGTATTTTCATCCGTCGATAAGAATTAAGAATAAGCGGAGGGCGTACCGACTAATCCTAATTTAATCCGCGAACTATTACATTTGTGCAAAGGTCGATAACCGAAGTGTACCAGTGCTCGCAAAGTGGCAAAGAGAATATACGATTAAGACAGTTCTTCAAGAGCTTCGTCGTTTAATGACGCTCAAGGAAAATATGAAACTTTCTCAGCCACCGGAGGGCAGCACTTTTTAGCCTAACCACGTCTAAACTTATCACCTCTTCCTTTTTGCGGTAGCACGAGGCGAGATTTACTAAGGGGGTACCAAATAATACTAAAATAGTACCCATAAAAATGTATGTTAAAGAATAATGCCTTCGAGAATGAAAGGTAGTAATAGTTTGAAAAGTTGGATTTAAATTTTGCATTTAGGTAAATGTCATCCTGAGCTATTCGACTTTTAAATTTTAGATCGTACTTGCAAATTTAAATATTTTTAATGTAAGAAGTTGTTTGTAATTCTAGATAGTAAAAATGTTACATTGTAGCTATATTTGTTACATTACGAGTATATTATTATATTCAGTTTATGGTAGAATACACGAGTAAGAGCTATGTTCCCTGCAAATAATTTACAAAGCTACGCTCTTCCAACTTTTCAAGCTAATACGATATAAAAAAAGTAAAAATCATATTTTGAACCTTAAAACTGGAAACACAGACTGTGTAATAAAAGTAATAATCAGTAAGAACAAATTATGCCTTTAAAGTTTTTTAAAAGAGGATAAAAAATGCCTGTAATGCAAACCAGTTAATATTTCCGTTTGTGCATTAGTGCCATTTCATAATTTTGTGGAGATGTCTCAATAATTGTTATAAACGTATATGTAATCTTTCGATACGGTCAAATTGGGTCAAATATTATATCTTGTTTTGCTATTTATTGAACTGTGCCGGTTTAATCGAATAACATACAATTATTTGATCCAATTAGATCGTTTCGTAACAGGTACTTTTATAAGTCAAACTTTATTATTACCGAAGCATTTGGTTTGTACTAATGCAGTTCAAATTCTATACGATGTGTGATCTCTAGACTTAATAAATGGAAGAAATAATTTGAATTAGAGATGTCGATTGATTTGATTCGACTTATTCGATTTTTATCCAGCTTTAAAAGTCCTATATTGTGAATGTATGTGCATTGATCTTGACTCTACTCCTTTTCACGTTGTCCTTATTCATATTTATGCAGAGAACAAGCTGTTAAGATTAATCTTTGATGTAATAATGTGCCTTTTTGTGCTAGTCGCATAAAAGTGAGCATCTTTTGAGCATCTTTTAATTGAGACATCATCCAAGAACGGCCTCTTACCTTATACAAGAGTATTTCGTACTGGATGAAACATGTCGCGGAATAAATTGATAACTGAAATAACGTTATAATAAAAACATAACAGGTAGTAATTTGATTTATAGTAGTATATATGGTATACGGTATAGTCCTACACCCAGAGGTACATCGATGTATGAAGCATTGCAATTTTTGATTGTTTTTTCATTCCGATATATACATATGTATCTATATTTTCGGTACATTTAAATTACGTATATATTATTCGTTAAAGAATATACACATTGGACGAATGTATTTTCTTCCAAGCTTCATAATCGATCTATTATCGATGTCATACTTAATACCTAACATGCATCCAAAGTACACGAATAGCTTTTTAAACTATTAAGAAATTGAGTTTCTTATGTTTGATCTAAATTTTTAAGAAAAATGCATAAATTATATCTTTCTTATAGAAGTTATATACGAAGAAGAAATTTCCATAATTTTGTAACGTCTGCTAAAAGGTGCATAGCAATATTTTTTATTAATCCGATATCGGCATCAATTATTTGACGCGCGGTATCTCATTTCTTTAATTCCATTTCCCCTTCTATTACATTATCTGTTGCTACATTTAGATTAAATTAGACCAAAGTATGGGTTATAAAAGTAATTGCGCAATTGTTTGCTAATAATTATTTGCCGATACAATTCTTGATTACCTGATTTACTATACGTACCACTTCAGCTTTGTATTTCGGTATTACACTAACGTCACACGGTGTAATCAAATTCATAATAAACAACCTCTATGTTGATGAAATCAAGCTTAAGAATAATAAAATGATTTCTTTAGAAACAGTGTCTGGCTGTCCCTTTTTGTAAACCTTCTATCAATACGATACGATCGAAATAAAACAAAATGTGTATGTTATGTATTTTATTAATGTTCTACTTTTAATAAAGGAATATCTTTTAATGCATTACGGTTCAGCGGTAGTATTACTTTCTTGAGTTCGTTGTTACGTTATAGTCCATCGTAATTTTATTGTATTCCACCCTGTATGTAATTATAATCGACAAGGTTCTTAATATATCCACCGGCTATGGAAGATTTTGCGTGGATCACTATTTTTTCATTAAATATCGATTTGCGAATAAAAAATCTATGTATCTTTTAAATTCGAGTAGTTGATTATATATATGTGTGTGCGCGCGCGCGCACACACATTACAGCGAAAAAAATTAATTCGATAAACGTCGCTTTTTCACCACAAATTGCAACAACTCAGAGTTGCCCGTAAATCGTTATTTGTTAATTTATGATAGCAGAATAGGTTTGAGTACTTAAAAATGGTATAAATTCTCTAATACTTTTTAACATTTATTTACGACAGAGGATGGTAACAATATTTACGAATATGTACAAGTATATTGACTTTGAGCTGCCTATCATTCGAGTATGCTTCAAATGATATATAAGCAGCTTTGAAGTACATGAAGTACCATCGACTTTCAATTCGATTAATTAAATTATAAAACTACATTCGATGCTTGAATGCTAATATCGCCGAAATAGTTCTTGTGAGCTAATTTTTCATTGAATTAGATAAGGATGTTTTTTTTTTACTTTTTGGGCACAAAAAGTAGTTTAGTGTTCTTTATTGTAGTCCACTTATGTCTCTTTAGGTAGTATATTCCAGCATTCAGGACAAGGAATATCGCAATGCACTGTAATGCAAATAAATTGTGTTACGATTTTGTTAACGTTAATTATAAAGAAAATTATACCTTTATGGACATTGATTTTCTGTCATCGTATTCACGATTGGAAGTCCACATAAGGAACGTGGTAACATCCTTTGCTATTTGAGAAGCAGTCGCTGGAGTACCATCTTCGAACTCTACTACCTCGTCATAAATGACCTAAATGCATTGCATCCATGAATATAATATAAATGAATAATTCAGAGAATATTTTCTTATATTATAATTTACCTGAGCCATTCCAATAGCACCGCCAGGGAAATATGGATTAAAATATTGACCTTCTCTAATAAGGATACCAGCCGGTGGATCGCAATATCCGGTTAGTAAAGAGAAAACATAATTCTGAAATGCACATTTGGTAAAAATTAATTTATAATTTTAATTAGAATTTATTTAATCGACAATCGATTTTCAATTTAATATTAGACTGTTGTGAATTTATCGATATATCGTGCAAAATGTGTAACGAAACAAATGTTTCTAGAGTGTATAATTTTCCATTTCATCGATTACAACTGGAACTATTCGTATCGATATTTAAGATATAGAAGTTTATTCTCTGTTTTTACATTTAATTTCTTAGATTCAAATTGAGCAAGAATAACTTACTTCTCCATTGTGCCTAGCATTCACAATAAGGGAAAGATCAGGCGGATAAGCACCGTTATTGGCAGCTCTGGCAGCTTCTTCGTTAGGATATGGAGATGGTATCGAATCGGACAACTTTCCTGGGCGCATGAAGTATTCCCCGGCATCATTTGGTCCGTCTCGTACCTGTTTTATATACAACATAAATAATTGACTTATTGCGATAAACTTTACATATAATTCCACGAACGTGAAGTTTAAAATACCTGAATTTCTTCTGCAAGAGCCTTTGCTTCCTCCTCGGTATGGGTAACGTTAACAAGTTGACGATATGATAAATACTCCATACTATGACAAGCCGAACATACATTTTTGTATACTTCCCATCCTCTTCTCATACTGAAAAATAAAATAAAATGATAAAGTTGTTTAATATTTATATAACTACTTTATTAAATTGTATTAAGCTTAGTATAAATATATATTTTTAAATGCACCTTTAATAGCTAGAAAATCATTGTCAAGTAATAACTTGTACCTTGCGTGATCCAATGAATTAAACCAACCGTAGAAGTCCCATTTATACGTCGGCGCATGAGCTATTAAATCGGTAGCTCTTACCGAATTATCCAATGCATAGATAAATGCACTGATGCTTCCAGCTGTTACTCCTAAGCATGTCATTAACTGTAAATGTAATATATTTTTTGTTTTGTTCAAAATATAACAGTTTTTTCGTTTAACTCTATAACGCAATATTTGCAAAAGAGGGTTAAATAAATTGTAATTTGATTAATAATTCTTGCTGCATTGAACATATAAATCGTATTATTTTACATCGATGACCAATATTGTATAATTTTATATATTTAATAAATCTATAAAAACAATTTTTTTAAAAATGCTTACTGAAGTTCTTAAAATGGAATATTGCTAAATTGAAGTTACAATAACTTACTATCAACGTAGAATACACGTGAGACTGTAAATATGTCAATTCGGGAAATGGATCAAGGAAAGGATTTCTTCGAACGATAAATTATAAACACATACCACTCTTCGACTTCTGGACCATTGCTTTACGGTAGAGAAATTATTGCTCTGCGCAAAAAGATATTAAAGGTTTAAACATATTGAATTTCATTTTAAACATGATTATTATATTGGAAATTTTTGGCACCGTTCCAATATTAATAAATTGTTATAAATATATTGTCACTAGCCATTATAAGATCGGGTGTGAAGCTGTGACACGAATAGACAGAATTTTTCATTATGTGCACATTGATTTAAACTTTCAAATTCATTGCATTGTTTAAAGTCAAAAGTACAAGGATTATCATACGATTTAATCAGTATCAGTAATAGATTTATACACGTTTGATCATGGCAGCATCAACATTTTCTATTCGGATAACTATTACATAACATGTATTAAAATATCTTTAAAATATGCCAAAATTGATGTCATTCTTTAAAAAATATCCTTTGATCGTATTAAGATAATATCAAGCAGCTTAGAAATAAGATATCATAATAAAAAATGTCATAGCAGCCGACGAGTTGTGCGGATGAGGTAAAAGCATAAGATTGGTCGACGATAATGTCAATAATAATTGGGACGGAAGATTCTTCCGAGAAATATTTATTTTTACGTAAATCGATATACGCTTTCCAAAATAATTATTTATTTTATTCAACTTACTTGATTAATCAATGTTCCGTAATTAGGCTTTAAAAAACCAGATTTACAAATTCGACCTAACGTAGCCGCCATGTTGGCCAAGAGGTACAATGTGCAAAGACGCTAGTCAGTGAAGTGTTTGCAGCTTGCATGGATGAATCTAAGAAACTAATAAAATTATAGATAGAGAAGCGTGAGTGTACGCGTGGATTGAATATTTCACTTGAAATGATATTAATAAATAAGCTACGAAAGTTAGATTGTTCCCTTGGATATAAAATAAATGATATTTGGCAACGTTATAATGAATATTTGTGAAGTCTGCATGTTAAATTTCATAAAAAATTATAACGATAAACAAAGCTTTTTGAAAAAGGCTGCTCGAATGCACGATATCGTTTAAAATGGCTGTTCGTTAAAATAAGAGTATGAAAGTATGTAAGTTACTTTCATATTTTAATAAAGCAAGGCCTGCTAGACTTCGCTTAGAACTATGCTTTATTGTAAATCCCCTGAAGGTTTTCGAGTAACGCACGAGCCGAGGAATCTCTTATTTTACATGTTGAATTCTCGAAATTCGAGAATTATGATAAGGGATTGTCTTTATTTATAATAATAATGTTTAAGATTTGTTACGTACGAATTTTTCATCCTACGCTTTAAAAGAATCGTATCGATTCGACGAAGTTGGGTTATTTTATAAAAGACGATATTATTTGTCAGATAAATACAGTTGTACGAAAAGATTACGGTGAAATCTTTAATTTGAGAAACGTATATGTGGCAATCACAACAGTTGGCTTGTTTGAAGATTACGAAGCAAGAGGGCGTGGCGCATGCGCCAGTTTGTTGGCAGACTTGGCAGTTCGCTGTCGTCCATTGGTGTCAGCTGGTAGATTCGTCAGATGGTATCGTGAATCCTGTAATATCACGTCGATCACCGTGCAGAAGAAAAAGCTTCAAAATGAGCGGAGGAATGCCGGAGCTGGGCTCTAAGATCAGTTTGATATCGAAGGCGGATATTCGTTACGAGGGACGTCTTTTTACCGTAGATCCGCAAGAATGTACGATCGCCTTAGCTAATGGTGAGTATGAATTTCAAGATGGATACCGAATCCAGTTTTGCCGCTACTTCGTTTCCCGGTTCTTCGACCCACGGTTTTATTTCGTCGTATATCACGATTTTCCTTTGTTATGTTCGCGATTCCCGGCACGCTCCCTGCGATAAGCGAGAATTCGATCGCATTTTTACATTCTTTATGTTTATGAGCGATTTTAAATCGTCAGTTTTGATTCGTCCGGTAGATCCAATGCAAAACAACCGGGGTCACCCTAACGCACCTCTTATAACGGGTAGTTTGGATGATTTTCGTCCTTTCTAAGGCTGCGTCGCTTCGCGAGACTTTACAAATATCGCTCATACGTATCATTTATAAGCGTCCCAGCAAATATTAATATTTGTAGGAAGTGGCTGTCATTTCTACGTCATCGTAGAATAACATTCATTTTCGTAAATTTCCAATATGCGTCTGACATAAGATAGCTCTTATGTATATATGCGTCTTCTATGATTCTCCCACATCGACTTCGTATTATGTTTTTATAAAGATTTCAATGTATTTCCAATATAACACAGTCATACTGTTAATATAGTAAAGTCTTTATTTGTATACTTAGTTTTTTTGATCATTATTACTACGATATTATCAGAGAAACTATTTTAATTTTTATCTTATTTCCATTCCCTTTTACGACAATATTTTATTGAAAGTCGTACACGAATAAGTGGAAAAGAGATATCGAGTTTATTATCGAGCTGTAATCATGTTTTCCATAATACTCTTAGATTTTTATTATGTATATCGTGTGTAATACTTTTAATATATGCACAGTATATATGATGTATATGTGAGCTTCTATTATGTGAAAACCACTCGTGTATTTATTGTGTTTATAACCTTCGGATGTCCTCTCTAACTGCTCCTACTTTAAATATTTATGAAATTCAAACTATAAGAAGTATACGAGTTCAAGGTTATTTTGATAGCATATTTGAATGATATTATTTATTGGTTATTTATTTTTGCATATATTTTATATATCGTATCATATTACCTCATTTTTTACCGCCGAATAAAAAAAGTTTTAAGCGTCTTGAATATTATAAAAGATGCACGTACAGAATATAATTTTAAACATGGATTTTTTTTTTTTTT
>JAITYT010000478.1:489574-503032 GCA_025433975.1 Liostenogaster flavolineata
CGTCAACGTCCGACGTTTCTCAGCGATGGAACATCTCGCTTTATCCATTGATCGGACGAGACGCGTTGCGGCAGATTTTACTCCTTGATCCGATAAGTTGGCTGAGACCTATGCCACAGGAGGACTTGCTTGATAAATGCAATGATTGATGTAGAAAGAAAGATTGTTGGCTCGAGGAGCACGCGACATACGATGACAACATCTTTCAATTGCTTGTTTTTGGAAGAGAAGAGAGTCGAAAAAAAATGTACTTCAGAAAAGAAGATAAAACTTGGCGATGAAATATTGATTATTTTAAAATTAAACTTTTGTGTATTGAAATGATTAGAAATGATCGAAATACCGATAAAGATTTTATGTGAAAGAACGAATCGAAAAGAAGTTATCAATAATTTATCTGTAACTTTATTTTATTTGTATAAACGATAAATAAATCTTTTACAAAACGATACCTTGCATAAAAAGAAGTCAAAACAGGCACGAGCTTTCACGATCATCCGATATAACAGCCTCCTATTATATAACAGTATCTTATCAAATACACGCATTACTTTGTCGCTGTAAATAACTATTTTTCAACCGTTAAAACAAAATTGTTTCCGATAGAGTAACAGTCCTTTGCGGACTACCGCCACATATATGCGCTCTGCGTAAACCATCAATTTAGCCGAGGAACTCATATATGCGTTTGGCGAAAACAATTGATAGAGCCGAAAGACTCACGTGTCGCCATGGCCGATAATATTGTAACTTAAATTTCTGACAAATAATGTTATTAAACGAATAAATATATTATTTATCCTGTGAAGAATCTGTACATGTACGTATACCTAGTATTTGACATCTTGGAGTGTTATGAACGAAAATAGCGTGTAAACAGAAACGTGCCTCGGAAATTTCAAACGACTACGCTCGGCCGCATACGTCGTATAAAACAATTGCGCAATTAAATGAATTAAATTTGAAATTTTGCATCACCCAGCTTATTCGACGAATCTTTCGCCAACCGACTTTTATTTTCTTTAAACATTTAGAACAGTCTTTACGGGCTAAACAGTATGAAAATTAAGATAGTCTGAAAAATTCTATACCAGAGTTTATCGATTCTAAAGATCAGAGTTTCATTATGACAGACATCTACGCATTATAATTTCGTTGGAAAAAGTGTATCGAAGCAAGTGGGGCACATCTTGATTGTATAAACAGTTTTTGAAAAAAGATATGCAGGTTTATATATTCATTTAAAAATCCGATGTTTCATACGCACCAACCTAACAAAACATCATTAGTAAAAAAAATTAGATCCCGTTCCAACGACTATGGTACACAGAATGACTGCGTGAAACGGCATTGATAACTATGTTACGTTACACCATGGCTATTATATTTATTGTTGTATCGTCAGATAAAATACGATAAAACGAGAGGTATACGATAAAATTTTCTAACATAGACCCAATAAATCAATCTCAATATCCAATCATTATTGGTTTTGGGTTCGAGAAACAAATTATAGGACACTTTTTCACTTTGATACCAGTTAAAATGACTGGTATCGATATAAGTAGCTATTTTAAAAAATTATTTTGATTCTGTATAAATACAAAAAAAAATAAAATTCATTATATTATACCTTTAGTCACTGGTGTAAAAGTCATCACATCATTGCGGAAAAAAATGTAACACGTAGAGGGAATTTTAAAATAAAATTGTAAAACCAGTCATTTTGACTGATACGATAGTTTTAGTGTTAAGAATTAAAAATGGCTACTTACAATTTGATAACAACTTTTTACCAAGACTATAATAAACGTACAATTATAATTCATGCAATTTTCATTGTAATATTCGCGAAGATAATGTAGTTTGTACATTATCGATAATATATTAATCTTAAAGCTTCTGATATTGTAGTTCCAGACATTGAAGATTAACGGGATGCGATGATTCTCCTTTCTCAACAACCATGGTAGCTCCATTTTTGCCATGTTCGATCAAATCCATCATGGCGAGTGCTACGTCGTCTGCTCTATTTATAAAAGTATGAAATCAATTATAAATATATAAATTTACATTTAGATCGGAACATTTTATATAAAAAACAGAAGATGTTACATTACTTACTCTTGCCGTGGAACATTGGCATGGTATTGGTCAACCTCTTTTGGGTCGACTATATCTAAAAAGGTTTCAGACTTTATAAAAACGATGTTTGTATTTGTAATGCCTGGGCATATTACGAGAATGCGAACACCAATCTTTTCTGTATGAAACTGCAAAAAAAGGATAATATTACGCAATGTAGGCATTCGTGCATTGAAATATTTTCTATGTAGAATTTGATAAAAATTATAAAATTACATGTTGAAAAAAACTTATCCTACAAATTTGTACGTACCTCTAACGATTTGCTGAATCCAAGTACGGCGAATTTGGAGCCACAGTATACGGGATTAGAAAAGTAAGGATGAATGCCCGCTTTCGATGAAACGTTTACAATGGTACCGCCTTTTCCACCGTTATTCTTACTCATGTGTTGTATAGCCAAGAGAGTTCCGCGCATTACAGCAATCTGAAATGCAAAATATTTTAATATAAATGTTACAAGTATAAACGGAGCACTATAGCATTATTCAAGAAACGAATTGGATATTTATCGATGTAACACAGAGAATAAAAAGAAAATAAACGAATTTTGATAGACTTACGACGTTGATTTCAATGGTTTTCTCTATCAATTTATCTTTGAGAATTCCAGCATTATTGACGAATATGTCAATATATTTGAAAGCATTTTTGACTTCTTGAATGGTTTCTAAAAGAATGAGAATTCGTCAATCGAAAATAATGCTGTTTCTATGTCGTTTCTTTATTAGAGGAATCTCATTAACGCAAGATTTATGGACATTTCTTATATGAATTTGTCGAAGATAATAAAGCTTCAGACCTTTCCTATAGTTATATAGTATTTCCGATAGGGAGCAACTACTTTTAACAATCGCAGCCTAGAGAGTCAGCCCACAGTGAGTTACAAGAAACTGCTGCTTCAAGGCAGCAGGCACGCAAAAAAAAAGAAATACGCAGTTCAGTTACTTCTGTAATAGAGATACATAGTAAGTACGATCGAAACGTGATTATGCGAGTGTACAGTGAATGAGTCACGTAAGTGTGGTTTGAGGAAAGAGAACGTCTACGGCAGAAGTGTACAAAGGTATTTAATAAAGTTACAATTGTTAATATTTGCGTATATTTGACTCCATCGAATCGATGAAAAAGGTATAAGGTCTTTGAAGAAAGTAGGAATGCGTACCGACGGAGTTCTTGGAAGCGGACCCCTTAGTCTTATTGGGGCTCGGAGCACGTTCGAGTTACGTTCTCGTAAAATTGTATATAATTTGCTGATTCTACCGTTGAATTTATAAAAGTTGGCATTTCCATTGTGGAAATGCGATTCTTTTACTTTCTGGCAACCAAATGTTCGGCAACGAAGGTTCTATCTGTTATGAATAGGAATCTATTATGAATTTGCATTAATTGATCTCTAGGTATCAAGTTGCAATTGTTGAGGAATAGGGATTTTATTCGTGTGGATCCACATACCGGGAATCGAATCTCGGTCTTCTGATCTGTAGGCAGGTATGCTACCCCCCAGTTTACCACGATTGGATGCTCGATGCTACGTTATACGTGTATATTAACATCATGGGTGTTCTTACATACACACGCTCGCGGTGTTCGCCCATGAGCTGGAACGCTATTCTCAACAGCAATAAAAGCAACTAACCTAGTGATCGAAAGCGTCCAATTCTATCTCGAATGCTTACTTTACGATTGTGTCAAATCGACGCGTCCCATAAACCTAGCGTTGAACGAAGAAGCGCTCTTCGATTACCTGTGAATTCATCAGCTTTGGAAACATCGCAAGGATAGAAGACCGCTCGCCCTTCGCCAAACTCTGCTTCGAATGTCGCAACAGATTCTGGACCTTTCGAATCGATTAAATCGAGAATTGCGACCCTCTGGAGAAATTATAATTTGTAAGATGAACTTCTTCAAATATCCCTATATTTGTATTGATGTTCATTCGAAAAATATACCTTTGCACCATTTTTTAGTAGTTGTTTGACAACCATATAACCAATGCCGTTGGCTCCACCAGTAACTAGCGCTGTCTTGTTCTTGATGTTGCTCATGGTCTGAAGAAAATATAAAATAAGATAACGGATTTTAATATATTATTATTATTGTCGTTGTTATATGTCAATCGTAGTACACAACTTGACTAGGCTCAAAAAGAGTGGTTCGGTGATACCGTCGTAACTAACTTCCCGAGGTTCGCATGATAGTTTATATACCGAGTGCAGAGTCCGTAGGTCCGACGGTTAAGGAAGGACCTTATCGCTGCGTAACATTGCGTATTTTTTTTTGCTTTGAGCTTTCGGGTCATCTTTTAACGTGCTACAAATCAACAATCAAAAATGCATGCAGAAGCTGTGTTTGTATTCTGTGGCGTCAATAGTATTTATTTTGCTTATTTATGAAGAAACAGACGACACTTTCGCCGACAGTGGGGACACAAGCAAAACAAATCTTTACGAGATATCCTCTATGTTTGACGTATTTGTTTCTTCACTCGGTTACTAGAAGAATAGAACCAATCGCGTCTATTCCAATCGTGATGCAACGGGTGCCACATATTGTAAAATGAATTTTTTTCATAGAAATTCATAGAATACGCCTATGGCAACTAGGACCAAACCTTTTTTTACATCCTGTATAGAATAAATACGGAAGATGTCACAACGGTATGGTACCAATCACATGTACTGCATTTTATATATCTTATATAAAATTCCAATGAGAATTTGAGTGAATACATTTTATTTATTTAACGATGAACAGTTCGAAGGACGGATCATCCGTCTCAGTTTCTCAGTTTTCTCATATGTCTCAGTCTCTATCGACGAATATAAAAATACCCGGTGACTCCGAGAAGGGACGATTCGAAAACGAGACTCTCTCGAAGACGGTAACGAGAGAAGTAACGATACACTTACGCTATTAACTATTACCAAACGTCCAGCTCGATATTAAATATTAATTATAGGAAATATACTTTATCATTTTTAACATAACATCTTCCACCCTTTTATCATCCACCTGATTTTCCTATACAATTCATTCGGTTTATTTATCACGTTCGACCTGTCGATCACTTTTATAATTTTTTTTATCGCCACTTGATTTTAATCTCGACAATAAATAATTTGAAGAAACACGAATAGTTGTCGTCGTGCTTTACTTAACGTCTATTCCTATAGATTGGTAATAGGAAAGAGATATATGAGCGCGTAAATGGATCTGATGGAAGGTACTTAAATAAATTAATAATTATAATTAATAATTGTAAATCATAAGCATTGCGATTAGAAAGTTACAAATATGATCGTAGAGTCTCGTGAAATATTTCGTCGATGTTCTTCTATTATTTTGATGAACATCCCCGTGGCCACCTTCACAGAATTGAATTTAACGATACGTAATTAATTAAGTTGGTTATTGTAACTTACTTTAAGTAGAAAGTATCCGTCTTCGATCGAAAGTTTAGACTTGAATGAAAGCGATTAGCTAGTACAAGTCACTTATATAATGTCGATTCCTGTAATGTGACTGTATTATACACAATGATTATAAGACCGAGGAAAGATATGGTAATATCTCTTATCTTATCGGATAGTCAGCGCTAGTTTTAATATTCTTCTTAAAATTTTTAAGAAGATTTATTTTATTTTGATATTGATATTATATCGTATTAATATGAAACAGTTAACATTTTTCATAGTTAATGAATGATTAATTATGGTTTTATGCTCTTCCGACTTGTTTTACCTAATTGCAGTAAAATCAAAAACAAGGAGAGATAAATATTGTTTTATTATTTTATTATTGAAACCACAATATAGCATAGACGGTAGTTATAATTTTCACCTTACAGCGTAAGCAGCATCGAATCTTATTTTATGATAACTTAAAATAGACGCCTTTTAGATTAGATTTCACGTTAAGTATATTCGATACTAACATTACGAAAGGTTTTTCAAGCAAAGCGGTAGAGTGCCATTGATCAATAAAATTTTGTTGAAGGTGGACGCAAATAACTGCCTTTCTCTCTCAAATAATATCGTCTATACACGAGATTATTTTATTTAATTACTCCTTAATAATGAATAGATAAAAAATAGAGAGTTATTGACTCGCGAAGGAATAATCATAAATCGAACTACTTATCGATTATTTTTATTAATTATTTTTCAAAGTTTTCTCTTTCGTGATAAAGAAAATTTCTTTATCGAATCTGTTTCGATATCGGTTGTATCGGCTGTTTATCAACACGTTGACCGCCACTTTGGTCACGCGTGACCGTTGATTATTTCTGGCCATCAACGACCGGAGTGCATCGATTTTTATAATTACAAAAATTGAACGAGCATTGTCAGTCAAAAAATTTGGAATATCATAGCGAATCAGAGAATGGTCACCAGCACGATAAAGACTCCAAGCATGTGATCTTATACAACCATAATTATTATTACGCGCTTATATTACGTATTTATTATACGGCGTATAATTATTACGCGCTTGGCGTAATGAAAATATTTCCTGGCGCCCCGAGAAAATCACGTGAATTTGGTATGGCGGTCAGTATGTCAGATAATGTTTATTGAACGAGACTGCCATGTGCGGAAGCAAACAAAAATGTGGTTCATTTTGTAAGTTTTTCCTATTGCGTTATAATTTATTGTAATTTTGGCAGACGGGCAATGATAGCGTATATTCATCGATGTCAATAGGCACGAAGATAGGCCTTTACGAAGATAAGATTTTTCAGACGATCGATCTGCTTGAACGTCTCTTCATTATTGCGATGACGCTGCTTTAATGGTCGTATAATGTGGAATCTCAATAGCGTACGGAGGTTCATTGTTTTCGCTGACGAATACAGCACCGTTCTCACCCTTTTCGAGCAACTCGATCATTGCATTGGCTACGTGCTCTGGCCTGTTTTTCGAAACGAAGAAAAAAGGATAATTTAACGAATCGCTTTTAATCGAATCTTCTATTATCGGCAAATTTCGAAAACTCAATTTCCATGAATCTTTTCATATTTAAAATAGATCTTTTTTCTTATACGCTACTGTTTAAAAGAAACTCGTGAGCCAGATAATTTATGCTACTAGTATATTAATTCTTAAATCGACGACTATCCGTCGTGAAAGTAAGTAAAGTATTGGTTAAATAAGTAAGTTCAATTTCTGAATCGTGATAAAAACAAATTCAGAATTAGAAAATGTAGCAGATGTATGGTTATGCTCTTTCAATATTACAAGATACGATAAGGACATAAGATTTTTTGATTGACTCACGATTGTTGTTGATGCACAGTCATTTCTCTCGCGGCTATCTCGTCGTCCAAAACGTCCATAGCCAGAGCTTTGCTGGCCATGAATTTGCTCGCCATGGACGTGCTCGTAAGTCCGGGACATATTGTTAATACGCGCGTTCCGGTCTTTTCATAAAAAACCTATTAAATGCAAATGTAACATGATCGAAGGATAAAATTGATTGCTTTTTATTCGTCACCTATTCATACTTTGGAATTATATTAATCCGACAGTATCAATATTATTAATATTAATTATTCATTGATACCTTTAATTCCGCTTGTCATCCGCAGCTGTTTTTAGCGGATCACGAGTATATCGAAGAGAAGTGAAGCTTAAAAGTATGGATAATAACGATAAGAATTTAAATTAGTTTACGCAAAGAATGGTAAGTAGAGAGAATTTTCGTAATCATACAATGAAAAAGGTAATGATTTTTTTTACATTTTAAGCCCACGAAAAGAAGACTGAGTACGGTATTGAAGCAATACAACTTGAGTGATCAACGAAGAAATATGATTAAATATTTAGTTTTGCGCATTATTATCCGGATCTAATTTAACTAAGAAGACATTCGAAAAATTTTGCAAGGATTTTCTCTTTCGAAAGATATAAAAGTTGCGGATGATAAATCTTTCGATTAAAAGAATCAACGAGTTACGTAAATGTCGCTTCGTTTATCACGTAACCCTATTTCACCTTCAGCGATGTAGTAAATCCGAGAATAGCGTAACTCGTTCCAGCATAAATCGGTGCAATCGCATTTGGATACAATCCGGCTACCGAGGACATATTAACGATGGTACCGCCTTTGCCACCTTTGTACAGCCCCATATGATTCAGAGCCAAGACAGTGCCGCGTACGACGCCCTTCTATAATACGCAAAACAAAATTTCAAAATTTATTCGAAACGCTTTAATATATTCGCTAAGCTAATGGAGAACCGAAGTCAGGCGACTTACTTGCGTCACATAAGAAAGAATTTATTCTGACAATATTCAGCGTGTATATTATACATATATCGAGTTTTTTCCGAGTTAAACGGAGAAAATTTGGATGGAACGAGAAAGACGATGATTTTTAAATAATCACGATGCAAAATTTTATCGCGATCGACGAATCGTTCGTGAATAATTCACGAAAGAAAGATTGAAAAAATGTTAGTCGAAGACAAATAATAAAAGAAGAATTTTGTCTGGAAGACTCGAATCGTGGAATCTCGTTGCTTACGTAATTAATGTCGACCATAGGTTCCCAGTTAGCATCGTTCATTATTCCAGCGCAGTTAATTACAATGTCCAAAGTAACAAAAGTGTCCACGACTTTCTGAAATGTTTCTGTAAATCGACGATTATGATTTACGTAAAAAGATAACGAAGTTATGACGTTATTTCAGTACAATCTAATATGCATATACATGCTTATGCTTGAATTTACGCATATTTATGATGTTATCACCTTTGAATTTCTGATCGTCTGCAACGTCACAGACAAAGAAAATCGCGCTGCCTTTTCCGAATTCATTTTCCAGTTCCGCTACGGAATTTTCGCCGTTGGAATCGTCAAGATCCAAAATAGCGACTACCTGAAAGAAGTATAATCAAACATGTAATTATCGAGTCTTCGAGACCATAGAAAACTTCACGCGTTCGAGGTGATCTTCAAATGTAGACATTTCGATAGCTGTTCCTTTCACAGGCACATATCTAGAAAAATTATTATAAGTTTTGAAATTATGACATTGCATTATTTAACTATCGTCAGGAAGTATCGAAGTATAGGAAAATCGAGGAAAAATGTAACGAAGCTACGAAAATTATTCGACGATAGGTTATCTTAATTTTAAAAGCCTAGAAACGATGTAAATTACATTATGATCGTTTTGTTAAAATTCAGTCGATGAATCGAAGGTATCGCGAAGAATCGTTCGATCGGAATTACCTTGGCCCCGTTTCGCAAGAGCTCCCTGGCGCAGCAATGACCTATCCCATTGGCTCCGCCAGTGATGAGCGCGGTCTGATTCTGTACTGTCATCCTTTACTGTCGTTGGAGACTTCAACGATCTATTCTCGATCTACTCGCCTTCCGAGTAAGCTACTTCAACGTTTTTTGGATGCGTCTTTATCGCGATCGTGTCACCTCGCGATGCGAACCGACGTTATCGAACGTTCGATGGCAAATGTCGATCGTGATTCTCGAAAGAGCGACCGTGCATCTCTTCGTGACAACGAAACTCGAGAAACGATCGGCGTATACGATCGCGAAAGATAGAATATCTACCTTACACGTATAGGTGACCGTGTAACTTAACCACGATCGCGAGAAACAAACAAGATCGGATTTACGTCGCTGCTTGACGACGACGACGACGACGACGACGACGACGACGACGACGTTTTTTAATCCAAAGGGAAGGTAAATAAAGATAGAAAAATTGAGAAGAGAAGACGAGAATAGGAAAGGAGAGAAAAATGGATTAAAGACAAGGTGGAAGATATTCTAAATTAGAAACTTTTACGGAGTAAAAATGATATAAGAGCAATTGCTTTGAATTAAAATTTTTAATTAAATCGTTCTAGATATTTAAATACGAGCGATTAATCGAATGATTCACTCGTCATCCGAAAGATTCGAAATACGCAATACGGTCGAAATTATTGTCGCTTACTCTTCGATTTATTTTCATCTGTCACGTCGCGTCCGATAAGCAGCACGGTTTTTTCCAAATTCACTTTTCAATTTAGACGCGACGCTTTTCTCGTTGGAACTTGGCAGATTCAAAACGTACTGTAAACATTCACGACAATCGACAATGTGTCGACAATCTATTTTTCAAAATATTTCTTAACCGAAGTCCGTCTTTTCTAAAATATGACTTGTACTATTAAATATCAATAGCGATTTCACTTTATAGAATTTTGAAGGATATTTTTAAATACTTACCTTCGTATTACGTCGCAATAATTTCTTTGTACATTCGAGACCAATGCTGTGTGCACCGATAACTTTATTTTTCATATTCATTTTAACTCCAATTCGTATGTAAAAAGACAATTTACAATTCAATTTTAACGAAACATATTCTTCTTTATCAAATGCTATTAGCCATTTCTTACAATATGCAAATCTATTCGCATTTTTTAATCAATTTTAAGATAATAAGAATGATATGCAAATGTAAGTATATAGTATATCTTCGATATGTTAGAATATGTAGCCGAAGCCAAAATTAAATGGATGAAATGTGAACTAAAAAACTTTTTATTAATATTACCAATTACTTAAACCATTACCATAGATAACAGCTACGATTTTAAAGTATTTCCGATAGCTTAGAGTTTTTCCTAACGACGAGAAGATCGGATAAAAAGTAAGAAATTAAGACGAATGTTTAAACGATAGTTGAAAACTGATTTTAAATGTTTAAGTATTTATTTTTAAGTCATGCGTGGTGGAAACGAGATGTGAACATTAATGTCTGAACCTACAAAGTTTAAGATAAAAGAAAGTATAGCTTATTATGAAACAAATACCTTGCATTTATAAATTCTTTTCATTTACAATTGGACGTTACGATGCACTTTATTAAAACATCATAAACATCCTTCTTTTCTGAATTCTCTTGCCTTATCGTTTTATCGGGTATGGCTAACGCGAAGAAAATTTTAAAAAAGGTTATACGAGACGAAACTTGTATTAGAAACGAGTTAGATTCCAAAGAGTTCTTACCGGATTACTGTAAATTTGTGGATTAATTTTTTCGCCTTTCTCTTTCGGAAAATGAACCAGCCATGGAATTCCACTAGAGCAGGTAGATGGTTCCACGACCCATACGCTACCGTTTTCTGCCCAAGCCATCGCGTGGCAAAGAGCAATTCCTATTCGACGAGTCCTGAGGAAAAATGTTTCCTCTGTCGGTTCTATTCGATGATAATTTAGAGGGGAATTGCATAACGCGATCTCGTGAGCTGAATTCGCATTGCTTACGAGGACGGTATGCAAGGTGGTCTTTCTGCATTTTCGTTCTTCGGCAGAAGTTCTGGTAGCTTTGGCAGTCCAATTTGTGAAAATGGTTTATTCGTAGGACAGAGAGCGATCAGTCTTACTCCGGTCGTTTTCGTTAGGTATTCTTCCTTTGAAAAAAAAAAGAAGTTACATTTAGAAACGCGACATCGACGAATCCATCGATCGCAATATCGATGACTCGTACCGCAAAATCGATCGTAACTTCTATCGCCGGCTCCTTCATACAATAAATCGGAAACGGATCCTCCGGCCAATCGATGAATCCAAAAAGGCTCGCGCAGCTCACGATAACACCGCCACATCCGCCGGCCGTTTTGTTCATTATTTTCAAGCCAGCTTCGATCACCGTAACAGCACAGTTGTTATTCTGCAACGTTATGACTTCGCGTGAGAAACGAATAGCACGCTTATCGAAGATGGAATTGTTTGAAAGATTCTGACGAACAATAATTTGTGCAGAATCGTAGAAAGAGGTTTCACGATCTCTATCACGCACTGTCGACTGCGGATACAGATTCTAATAATTATTTAATTTATATCGAAGGAATCACTTAGTCAGTGAACATTGAATATTTCCTTGAACAAAGAAAAACGAATAATTATTGGAAATGAATCGTCTGAATTTTATCGACGCGTAAACGTGTGTCTTGCGTGTCGCGCCAAGGCATTATAAAGAAAATTTTAGAAAAGAAGTAAAACTTGCATCGTTTCTCGCTCCGTAAATAAGACACGGTCGATACGATTCCGATCAAATTTAATTCGTACTTCGATCACCTCGTCGTTACAGTGATACATGCGTGAACATACCGATTTCAGTTCCGTGCCGCTATGAAAAGATTTCGAAGGACACCTTCGCTTATCGAGGTCGTTGAAAATGATCTGAACTTCTTTATGCCTCTGACGAGCTTCGTTCAAGGTTTCTGAGAGAAATATAAACGGCAGTAAAACGAGACGAATAAAGAAAAATATGAGGCGAAACATGAGAGAGGAAGGAAAGAGGGAAAAGTACGCAGAACATCGAATGATCTACAACCTTCAAATTGACCCTTGTTTCTTATGTCGCATTGGAGGTATTCCGCGCGTGTCGTCCCATGATCGTTGCAGAGCTTCTGTACCGCCAGTTTTCCTAACTTTGGATCATCATCGGCCAATACAACGATCTATCTTCATCGAAACGAAAAGGTAAGTTCATAATTGCGATTCGTTTTGAACTTTTATCATTATCGATTACACATCGATTCACCTTAGCTCCTTTGCAGAGTAGATGCTCCGCAGCTGAGTAACCAAAACCAGTCGAACCACCTGCTATCAAGGCTATTTTACACGCGGGATCGAGCAGCGGAACCGTTTGGTCAACACTGTAAAAATTGACGATCATAGAGATAACACAGATAGTTTTTTTATCGATCGATACGATACGTTAACCCATTGGCATACTATTATTTATTGCATTTGGCGCATCTAGTTATACTGATTATTTTTATTGAAAATTTAATTTTTTTTGCACTTACATTTTTTCATGCGAACTAATTTTTATCGACTTGATTACTTTTTCTTTTTTTCTTTTTGTTATCTTTTTCTGCGTGGCATAGCTGTTGAAAATGGCCACATCCAACATGTAGAAGAACATTTTTTTGTAACCTCTCGCGTACACATTCAGAACTATTAGAACTATTTTCACTACTTTCGGAAAAATTATAAACACTGTCTTTACTTTCACTTTCTAATAAAATACTTTCTATTTCTTTATCCGATAATCCACGCTTGTTAGCCATTTTACAGTTGGCGCGACCGAGGACGATTCCCCGTCAAAATCGCGAACTTTTAGATTTGTCGATATAATTCACTCATGAGATTTACAATAGCGTACCATATACCAATCGATAAATCTTTTCTTCGGCTTTGAAATAAAAAAAAAGTTTCGATGTCTCAGCCGCCTGGCAGGCGTCTGTGCATGTAATGGCCAACTTATCTCTGACCGCCTGCTGA
>JAITYT010000478.1:534973-554454 GCA_025433975.1 Liostenogaster flavolineata
CGGAAAGAAGGGAGAAAGAACGACCGTTAAGAGGCAACGAGCGTCGAGTTTCATCTCGATATCCCACACGTCCAACGAACGACTCTTATTCTAACCGTTCCTTAACCCCTTGCGCTACTTTCACGAGTCTGACTCGCGATGAAAATGTCGTGCCAAACTTGAATATCATCGATGCAATTCTTGCAAAGCAACACCCAACTAGAATACGTAAAGCGTGTTACAAACACGATCAGCGTAACGAAACGACGTGGCCTTGCGTGTACCGAAATGTTTTATAACGTATCGTACCGGGCAAGGTTACTAATTTTAGACCCGTAAGTATTTTTCAACCTAATAGTTTGTCGATATTTAATTGTTTATTTATATTTTGTTCTTTATTTTTAGATCTGGCGATAACGACATCGATTTCACTTAAAATATTACTACCGTGGATTTGCTTTCGCTTATACTTATACTTCCACTATTAATCGATCGCGTTATTATTACTTATACATGATTTGTTACGATAATGGAAGTATTTTTTAAAAGTTTCTGATTCAAATTCGTTCGAATTTCCAAAGAGCTTTTTCAGAGTTTCGGCAAGTTCTTAGTCAGTGGAAGGGGTCGAAGGTTCCTTCGAACGAAGTTCCTTAAGGTTTTCGAGTTGGACGTTCATGCTCCAAGCAGATTTGAGATTGGCGATAAAAGACGGAGTCCGACGACAAGCGTTGACAAGCATCGAAGGAGTCAAAAGACCTCGGCGGAGCAACGCTCACCTGTAAATCCTACCAGAGAAGCTCATCTGTCGCTTGAACTCTTCCTTGCACTTCTTGAAGTTAACCGCGTCGTCTTGCGTCGACTGTAACAGCTCCTTGCCCTCCTGATAGCAGTCCAGGCAGATGTCTCTGCCGGCGTAGTCGGATTCCCTGTCGCGCGCGCGTCTGGGGCTGCAGGGTGCCGTCTTGTTCTGCTTCGGGCTCTTGGTTCTTTTGATCGTCTCGTAGACGTGGTAGAGGGGATTGTCGATCGGCGCCGGCGGGTCTCGGAATTCCTCCGGCGGTGGCGGTTCGTCCTGGAACATTTTCGGGGGCGGAAGTCTGACTTCCTCGTAGGAGTGCTCGACCACGTTCTCCTTTACCGGACTCTTCTTCCTCGGGACGATCTTCGACAGCTTCTGGCGCAGTTCCTCGCTCGAGAGCTTGGCGGCATTGCGTCGCTGCTCGGAGCTCGAGGTGTCGCCGCTGCTCACCCAGCCCGAACACTCGGACATCAGGTTACTGGAGCTGGAGCTGGTGGTCGGACTGCTGGGCCTCGTCGATGGCGGGCTCATGGGATTCGGTATTACCGGCAGATTCGTGCTCAAACTGTCCTTGCTGTCGCGTATCGGCATGCACGGCAGCGACACCGCGCTGCGCGGCACCACGATCTTGTTCTGCGTTACCGGCACGCTGGCGCACCTCAGTCTTTTAACGTTTGGCGGCTGACCGCCGGCTCCGCTCGACCCGTCCGACGGCGACGTGCCGTTCGTCGCTGGCGTCTCCATGGGAGACTTCAACGGCTCTACCTGAAAGCAGGTCGGGGAAAAATGTTTAATCGCGTTAACGACGTCTTCGTCCGAATTTTATAGATATTTTAGAATCCCCTATAAGGAACGTGTACCGCCACGTTAAAGAATTATCGAATCAAATCCTTGATTAACGCGTTCACACCGGCGTTAAACAATTCAATCGTTTATTTATTTCGATGGAATTTTTTGAAGCGTTTTAAACAGAGTGCTGGCTGGCAAGGTGAACTAAATTTGAAAATATTAATACGTTTATTACCCCTGTACGCACAAGTTGCACGAACCACGTAACTTCTACGTAACTCGAAAGTTTCGAGCCCGTACCTTGAGAATGATTTTGTTGTTGTTTTCCACCTCGTGAACGCTGGTCGTCGGTGCAACGGGTGGATGGCGATATTTGGGCAGAGGCGCGATGGTCGAATCCTGGTAGGCCGGCGGTATGGGCACGGGTTTCCTGTTCCTGTGTCCGCATTTCCGGAGGTCCTCGGCGGGACGGTCGATGTCCAGGACGGGCGCCGAGTGCGGCCTCCTACCGTGCTTGTCTCTGCGTCGTTCGACGCGTGGCTCCCTCTTCGTCTCGATCTTGAGGGCGATAACTTCGTAGAGCGGCTCGTTGGGCGAGTCGAGGGGCTTCCTGTCGGTTCGTGGCATCGTCTGTCCGTGCTTGGAGTCGTTGGCGTAGAGCGTGGAGGGCGGACCGTTGCTCCTCGGCGACTTGATCGCCCTGTCGTCCTTCCGCTTGGGCCTGTTGTCGCGCCTGAAGTCGCAGCAGTCGTTGTTGCGCTCGACCTCGTCCACCAGCCTGTCCGTGCTCTTAGGTCTGGGCGGCCTGTCGATCTCGAGGTGCGTCGCGCGACCTACGCCGTTGGAGAACGCGGCATCGGTCAGCACGCAGTTCGACCTTTTGTACGAGCGATCCGTCAAAAGCGAGGGAGTGCTCATCAAGCCGCTGCGGTACTTGCGATGATCCAGACGATTCGTCAGATTGTACTTGCCGGCGATCTGTTGCGATTGCTTTCTCGAGTTGCCACGATAGGTTACTCTGTCTAATGTTGCCGTGTGCAATGTTTGCTGATCCGGAAAGGGGAAGCTGTCGCCATTGGTGTTCGCGTTGGTCTTGCCACTGCTAGGAAAACTGTTCTGCTGTTGGTCGTTGTTCAACGTCGAGAACGACTGACGCGATACCAGTCGATGGCTACGCGACTCCAGTCGTACTCGTCTGATGTCCAGGGAGCGAAAATCTGCCGAGATAAGAAGAGAAATAGAGATCGCTAGCTTCTTTCTAGCCTGAATCTTCGAAGCAAGCAGAGCGCAACTTATTGGGAAAACTCGAGGTAACGTACAGGATGATCGATGGGAATGCGTTAAAAGTAAATAGTTATTGCCTCGTAAAAAATAGGCCAGATGAAACGAATTGAAAGCCATTTTATAGAGAAGACTCGTCAATGTTTGTCTCGTCAAAAAAACTTTGAAATACATTGTCTAACGTAGATGTAGGAATGCTGCGACTGCATTTTTTAATACTATTTATCGGCTCTACGATGTTTTGTAATTTTCAACGCATTCCCCTTCGGTCAGCCTGTATAAAACTGCTAGAATCCCTTTTCGATTCTACCCCTTTACGTACCGTCCACCCCTTGCGAGTTTTTGCCCCTGGTCTTGAGGCATTCGGCGAGCTGTGCGAGTTCCAGCATCCTTACGCAACTCGGCACGGAGAGGTTCTGCTCGCAAGACTTGCCGGTGTTACTTGGCCGATAACCTGGCAACTGGCCACCCGGTGGTAATTCCGGAAACATCGCAGCGAGCAACGAGATGATGGAGGTCGATTGCGGCTCGTTTTGCTGTCGATTCGGTACCAGCATCTGCGTGGATTTAGCACGAGGAAGCGGTATCACCGGGGTGGAGCCGAGGGATGGATTCGGTGCGGAGCACGCCTGTTGCCCAGACGGTGGAAAAAGGCTGTTGTTGCTGGACGGTGCCGTGGATCTTGACTTTCCTCTCGAAGGAATCGTCGTTGGCGGCGTCGCGTTTTTGGCTCCGCGCTGTCTTGGGAACAATTGCGTCGATACGGACCTGCGGAACGTTCGATTCTCGTTTATATTGGCTTACGTACGTAAGTACGAACCGATCGCAACGAAATCGAATTATTCCTAGCGTCTTTCTTTCGAGAACGTCGAGAACGAAATTTGTAGAAAAACTACGAATTTCTACGAATCGACCCCGTTCGCTGCGGAGCGCTCAGAAATGAATTGCTCTGGATACGCGAGTCGTTTCTAACGCGGTGTGCGGAGCCGATTTTGCTGATCTTTTCCTTTAAGACGGTCGGCCAAACAATGATATCGATATTATCACAATTTTAATAATCTTTAATCTCTCTTTGCATGATATAATTTAAAGCAGGGTTCGTATTTGTCCATGCTCGAGGTACAATTTATAGATAATTATATTCGATTAGGTGAAAAAATCGTACGCTGCTAGCGCGTCGAAAAGAAACGATTTAATAACGGGCATTATCGATCAGTTACCGATAACAAATATACGTCGTCTAAAGGCGCTGTTCGCAGCGAAAGGGTTAACTACAAATTTCATCTTCGATGACCTGATAAAAAAAAGGTAAAGCGTGGTATTACGAACCTGGGCAGAGTTTTAGGCGACTGCCTTGGCTGCAGAGGAGTTATTTCGGGACCCAGCTGATCGAGAGACTTGCTGTGTCTGGCCGGAAGAGTCGACGGTGTTATCATGAAACGACCTTGGATCGATGCGATGTCCTGAGCCGCGCCCTCGCTCCTCGGTGACCAAATTCCTAACGATCGAGACTCTAGGATTGCTGCTATCCCGCAACTGCAGTCATCCATGCTTGGAACTGACGATATTTCGGAGGTTAAAGAAAGAAGAGGAAGAGAAAAGAATTATCAGTCGCTATTCCGTAATTTTGCATTTTACGCGATACTTCTCGATCGAATTCGGATTACGAAAATATAATTCACGGTAGAAAAAAATACCGTTAATTAAAGTTAACGAGAGCCTCGAAGCATTAAGACGTTGAGTGCCACGAGAATTTGTTAAGGAAATCTCCGTCAGGCCACGCGCGCTTTAATAAAATCCATTAGAATTTTTTGATCGAATAGAAATATTAGAATACATTAACGATACGATTCTGTAATAAATAAGAATCGAGTAAATTTTAAATAAAGTTTAGGTAAATACTTAAAACAATGTAAAATTCTTAATTTTATATCATGTTTTTCACCGTCAGTCACCGGTGACCGACGCGGCCCGAAATTCAGTGCCAGTGACCGATGACTGACGTGGCACTCAACGCGTTAACGACTTCTCAAAGTTCGGATAGTAGATTCTTTGATATCATCGAACAAAACGAACGTAATTCTCATTCTATCGTTCGAATCGTTGGACCTTGGAACTTCCGTTGAACGGAGCATCGTCCGTGTATCTTGCGAATCAATGGAAAGCACGGCATTGGCATTCGATCTCTTCGTTATCGCGAAGAGATAGCTCTGATACGAGAGAGCGTGTCAACGCACGAACCTACCGCTGTTCCTGTGCCTCTGTTGCATATCGGCGTATTGATCCTCAAAGATCAAAGGCAGAGAATGAAGATCGCCATCCAACTCCGGGCAATGAACCGGTAATGGAGGTAACGAAGCGAGGTAACGCGACCTTCGCGCAGCCTCGCTCACCGCTTGATACGATTGATAATTCGCATCGTAGCAGCCAGCCGCCGACGTTCGAGGATTTTCCAAAACGAAGAAACCTTCGGCGAAGCGCTTCACCTAGAAACACGGCGAACGATGACGACGATCGTTGAATTCCTTCCGATCGAAGCCTACTTGGGAGATCCGAGAGTTTCTCCGATCGACATCTTTGGTATCGTAGCGAGAAAGCGAGGGAAAAAATAAAAGGAAGAAAAGCAAGAGGAAGGCGTAACTTACTCGTAACTGATGATGTATCCGCGCGAGATGTTGATGAACGGCTTCGCGGCCGGAGAAGGCCTCCAAGAAATGTTGCCAAAGAACGATGTTTTGTGCGCATAATTGGGCTATGTCGATCTCCTCGGTATCCATCATCTACGAAAAAGAAAAGAATGAGCGAAACGAAGAGGTTATTAGGATGGACTTTGATGCGTTCTCGTTGTCCGGGCAGCGCTCGAGCTTGTTACGAGCTGGAAATAGGACGAAGACAACCTTGGTGATCTCTTTGTGCGTGTTCTGAGCGAGTTCGAGCGCTCTCTGTTGCCAGGAAGGTAGGAGTCGCGTTAGATCGGCCAAGTCGTTCAGCAAGGATTCCCTCGCGGCCAGTAGCAATCTGGTTACCTCTTGCTGGACCAATCTCGCGTGTTGCATCCTCGTCGCAGAGCCGACGCACCTCGTCGTGGTTTCCTACGACGAATGGAGAAGTTAGGGGCGAATCCAAGAATGGGTTCTTTCTTTGTCCGATGTACTCACGATGTTTCCAATAACGGCATTGTTGTCGCCGTTCATCGGCGGTTGCTTGAACTGCAGCCAGGGCTTACCGCCACGCGGTGCACTGAAATAACGGCGAAACGAGCCATGAGTTTTCGGTGTATCGTAGATGCGCGAAAGCTTCTTCGGCCCGGAACAGCAATCGAATCTATTGGAGAACTTTAGTCGAGGAGTTACTCACCAGCTCTGCACGTAGTGCAAGATGCTCTTCCTGCCCGGTGGCGCAAGATCATGAAACAGAAAGAAGAGTTCTCGTAAGGGATAATCTCGATAAGAACGATACTTGGCCAAGAGGCAAGCGAGATCGAGCGATACCGACTTGATGTAGGGTTGATGAAGTGTCACGAGACAGGCGTGAATGGTTATAGATACGGCGGCGAGATGAAAGTAATCGAAGAGGACCGGCAAGTGATAGTGGAGACCCTTCGTGGGGGCGAAGTTGAGCTGCAACACCCTGTAAACAATGCCAGGATGATCGTGCGAGTCGACACGCCCTTGCCAGGCCAGGCCCGCTCCGCGATGCCCCGCGGCGCATCGATCTCGAAAAAGTAAAGTTGGTATTGGTCGATTAGCTCGAGACACGAATGGGAATCACGAGCGCGTCGCTTTACGCCTTAATCCATTAAGAGCGGGGCGTACTCGTACGAGAACAGTCGGGGAAGCATATTTCAAATTAAGTTTAAAGTTTGCGCTGCGTCTTGGCGTCCTCCAAGGCGCGCTTCGTCCGCTGCAATCTTTCTCTTCGCGCCCGACGTAAGAAGGATCGTCGAGAGCGTCAACGTCGACGCGAGTTAAAATAAGCGTAGCCTGGGAGCGTCACTGGAAAATGGGAAAGTTTCCACGAGTTTGGCGTGCACGAAGTTAAGGGACGAGAGATAAACGACGGATTTATTGAAATTAACGAGCGATCGTATCACGCGCGTTTAAAACTCATCGATCTTCGATGATATCGATGCGTGTTAAGCTCCCTCTTCTTCCTCGCTAGGTCACTCGTCGTTCCCACGTTACGTCCTTCTCTCGCGTGGCATCGGTTGATCGTGATAAACCGATTGCAACGAGAGCAGCCGTTAAAGTGCTCACCTCGATGAGACGCAGGTCATGTTTCCGGGTTGAGTCGGCTCGCTGAACCATAACTCGACGCCGAGATTGAAGTGGGTGCGAGACAGAGCCTCCTCGATCTTGTGGCTGTGTACGAGCACGTGAGCTCGAAATAGAACCGAAGTACCCAATGTCACCTCCTCGTTTCTGTAGAGGATTTGGAAACGCTTGCTGGTGCCCGGTGCCTCCAACGAGTCTGAAACGGTTTAGGAAAAGCCGGCCTCAGAAGACGACGATCTTTCTCGTCTCTCTCGCCTGCCCGGGGAGCCAACGTGAATTTTCCACGTCGATTCGTTCGATCGTGTTCGATGCACTTTTCGTGGCAGCGGTCACCGGTCACCGCCAAGGCGCCGTAGACCCGCTTGTTTATAAATTCACTGGTAAGATATCTCGATTCCCGACTTTAGGATGAAATTAATGAGGCATTTAGAATTAACAAAAAAAATGGCGGGAAAAAGCACGAGACGTAAGACGATTTCGCAAAGGGTGCTACGAAAAAAAATTCGAAGCAGCCGGGGAGACTAAGCGCAAAGAATTCTACCGCAAAAGTGGTAACATATTATGCCAATTTGCTTCGATGTGCTTCGATAAGATTCATCGATATATTCTTCGCGTGTTAATAAAATGATTTTTATGCGTTCTACACGGCATTAGTTTTTTCCAACCATTATGGTAACGGTGCTATTATCGAGGAACTTATCGGTATCGATATTTTTACTATCGGTCGCGTTGTCGGTCACCGGTGACTGACAGTGGCACTTCCAAGCAGCGCGCGTGGCCTGACGTGGATTTCCTGATAAATTCGCATGGCACTCGACGCCTTAAGGCAGATAAAAGGGTTAGAATGAGGATCGAAGCGATTCGAGGCGTACGTAAGAGAGCGGAACGCGGTTAAGAAGATTGTGTCTCGCTTCTCGAAGCTCGAGCCCTTTCCACGCGCGATTCTACGGTCGTTCGATGCTCCAAGGGGCTCCTTCGTATCGGCGATGTCTCTCTTAGCAGCGCGTTCGCGCAAAATCACGCCAGTGACGTACTTACGGTTGCGAAGTTGATTGACTTCCACCTTGACGGGTAACTTCGGCGATACCCTGAGTGCCGTCCTAATTTGGTAGTATCTGAAAGCAAAGGACGAATGACGGGCGCCTTTAATCGAGGACACGGGGACGAGACGTTTCATCGAGGACTTCGCCTTGCGGAGGTTGCGACGACCGAGAGAGGATCGTCTTTCTAAAATTACGCGGGATTACGAGAGCACGTATAATTAAAACGGCGTGGCGCGAGAATTAAAAGATAATAATACAGGAACGCAAGAAATATGTGATTCCTACGCGTCTTGCCGTACACTCTCGAACTTGGCGACTAACGAGGGACTCGCTATTAGTTGATAAAATACGAATATTTCGTATTTCGCAGGGATAATTAAACGAGTCAAAAATGATAGAAATACTTGGCGTACGAGGGCGAGAACACCGAGATAAAATGGCGAGTTACGCTTTTAGCGATGCCCCCGTTAGGAGCCGGCTTTAAATCCGTAGCACTGGGACCGCGATAGCTACTGCCAATATTCCTACCGCTATCAATCCTGCAAGCACGGCTGGCTCTTAGATCAAAGTAATCGGTTATACTAAAAATACAGCGGTTCGTAAGATATTACCGACACACGCTAATTCGAATCCGTCTTTACGCAACGGTGGTGACACGCAGACGCTAGCGCACACATTGCGTATGTTTTCACGGAGCGTTCGTATTCCCATCGATATCGAGTCTCGAAAGAAAGAGAATCCCTCCTTTCATCCCGAGATCTTTAATCTTGCTCCTTACCCGCGTTGAAAGAGGTCAACATTGTAGAATTTGCAGAGTTCGACGGAGAACTCGAGGGTAGCCTGTAGATCGCTCATCTCGATCCTCGAGGATGAAAGAGACCACCACCACCACCACCACCACCACCACCACCACCACCACCAGCCCTCCTCGCCGGTGCCGAGCGCCTTAGCGCAGTGCCGAGGAAATCCTTAATCGTACGAAGACCGGCGGCGAGCGGCAGGACGGTGCCACGACCCCAATGACTCCACGGGATACGTCTCGACCTCGCGGCTCGCTCTTGCCATCCTTGCACGGATGAGTGGCCCAGCGCTCTGCGTCTGCTGCTCCGAGTAACATGGAAAAGACAAGGCGAACGTGAGCCGACGAGTTCGCGCCGATAACGATCGCATCGTTATCTCCCGCAATGATTTTTCCGTCGTCGCGGAGCTTAGGTCGGCTGTCGTTCGATTGGTTCGATTTCAATTGGCTTTTTCTTCGACCGCGTTCGTCTTCGTCTTGCTCGCAGACTCTACCGTCTCCATTAATTCTCTATCGATGACGGAGTTACGCGCTTATTTTTTTAACCTTGCCGCTTGTCAAATTATCGCGCTGATAAAAGACACGCGCTTGTATCTGCGAACGAAACGATATCGACGTATTTCCTAAATCGAACTTTTACAAAATAGTTGGAGAGCGTCAGAGGCACTCATCTGGAATAATTAAAGTCAATTACGTTTACACTCGTCACGTTGATAAGAAGTGTAATTTATCGGAAGAAGTAAAACACTACGGCAGATTCTTATTTTTTTTTCTATTTAATGGTATTATTATTTTTCTTACGCGAGTAGTTTACAACTGAGCAGCTGAGAGCTTTAGGAAAATCTAATTAGACTGGTCGATCTTCCGTAGTCGGACTATAAGGAAATTTTATCGAACTACAGAAGGTGCAACCGTTTCGTTAGCTCAGAAACTTAAGGTGTAAACAATATTTTGTAAGGGAATAACTAACTATCCAGATGGAAGTGAAACTTGAAGATGACAAAACCTTTCCACATTTTATAACAAGAATTTGATGTTTTGTGAATTTGAAAGCATTTATGGGGAAACCCGAGGTATAATCCCATACAGCGAGTTCTCCTCTTCGTTCAATCGCAAGATTTGTGTCAAATACGGCCTTTAACCTCTTAACTGCGGAGTTTAGTTTTAGAAATGTCTCACAGAGTGCGGAATTAAAAACGGGGAAGGATTATATTTTTATGCGATAAAAAATTAACGATTCATTCTTGAAAAGGTTATCGTTATTAAAAACTTAAAAATTGTAAGAAAATAATATAATTTATAAACGAGAAAAAGTAAACAAAAATAATTTCAAGAAATTAAATTAATATCTTTTTCACCGAGTATAATAAAGCGTAACGTTATACTTTATTTTTGTAATAACTGAGGAAATAGGTAAAAAATCCAAGCAAAACTTTTAATCCGTGCATTTAATCCGCCTCGCTTATGTTATGGGAGAATATCGTGGAACGCCGCCATAAAATACATAGAAATTGTATCGGTAATATATACGAAACGTATCGCCAAATAATAATTTTTTTATTTTCCATGACGCGTGTACACGTCGAACGCAGTTAACCGGAATCGGGCACGGATTTCGAAATATCTCTAGAAGGAAATCTCACGAGCTGATTGCGATAAGAGATCGAATATTCGATTAATCTCCGCTCCTTTTGGCACGACTGACAAATGACTTTAACCCTAGATTCATAAACATTCGTCTCGTAGACCGCGCAAAATACGCAAACACTGTAGATCCCGGAAATAGATTTGTGGCTTCTGCGATTATAAAAAATGTCGAACGACAAGGTTCTGTTTGCCCAATGTAAAAAATTCATGCGTATGGATCATTTCAGAAAATTAATGATCAAAAAACAAGTTTTCAGATTTAAAGCGTGTTTTATTGCTCCTCGTATTCCATAAAATAAAAATCATCGATACGATACGTTCGTCTGAGAAAGGAATGTTTATGAATCTAAGGTCAAACGCCTCGAATCACCTTCGAAATGACAAGCTTGAACAAAAAAACACGATAAATGCCGTCGATATTACCATCGCCGTTACATCGTTACTTCCATCGCTACATCGTTTACGACTTCTACTACGCATCGTTACGATCACTTCTAGCGTCGCGTACTTCATTCGTATTTATTATATTTTTTATTTATCATTTATTTATATATAGATCAGCGATTGGAAGCGCGGCTCTCTATTTCTCATTCGCCGAAATTTCGTGCAGGCTGAAGCATCGGCTGATTCCGAGGAAGATAGCGTCCGCGAGATGACGACGCGTAGCTCCGATCCGGGCGCTCTCTCTTTTTCGAGCAGTTTCGCCGGAATTTTGACACTTAAAGCGTGACATGGCGCGGAAGATCCGCAAAGTGGCCCGACTTAAACGCTTTCCAGTGCCAAGGTCGCACGAAGGCCGTACGCTCGCAAACGCGGTCCTTCCTCGCGCATTTTCCACCCTCGTTGAGAGATCAACGACCCGTTTCTACGCACGAGAGCGAGAGACGAGAGGAAGAGAACGAACGGAGAGGAGAGAGTAGGAAAGAGGAAACAACGGCGAAAAGAAGAGGTCAGGGCGAGGGAGAGTCGAGATAAAGCGGTAGGACGGGAAAAAAAGGCGCCACCGTGATTCCCCTCGAAGCTCCGTCTTCCTCGTCGCCCCTCTCCATCGTTTCTTGCTCCTCGCCAGGAAACCAAGAGGAAGGAAAAGACGATCGCTTCCGTGGTTATCTTCCTCGATTTTCCTTATTTACCTTCTCCTCGAAATATCTCCTGGTATCTCTTTTCGAACCTCTTTCAACCTCGAATCTCCTCCTTCGACCAGCGCGATTTAGAACGAAGCTGTCGCCACGATTACATCGTCCTCGTTCTCCTCGTCGTCGTCGTCGTCGTCGTCGTGTCGACGACGTTTCATAAGGGTGGAATTTATTTGCAAAACGTGTCGGTTTTCGAGAAACGTGGTGCACATGGAACTTGCACATGGAACACATGGAATGTGTTAAAAGTAAATAGTTATTACTTCGTAACGAATAGGCCAAATAAAATGAGTTCATCGCCATTTCGCAGAGAAAGCTCGTCAATTTTATTACCATATATATATATATATATAAAAGAGAAATATAATAATTTAACGATCGAAATACACGATATAAAAAAAAGAAAATTTTTGCTCGCGCATACGAATCAGTGGTAAATGTTTTCAAAGTGTCGTCCATTGGAATTAACACGGAACTGCGATCGTTTGCAAAAACATTGAAATACATTATCTAACGTAGATGTAGGAATGCCGCGACTGCATTTTTTAATACTATTTCAAGACATTCCCATTGGTCATCCTGTACTATTCGACGATGAACGCAGCTCGAGGCGACATTTTCGAAGCTATAAATCAGGAAGAACCAACGATGGATATCTTTAAAAGGTACTTGTTTCGGTATGGTTGTTTTATTATTGTTTCTCGTCTCTTACTTTTTTTTTTTATTTATTTTTGTTTTTAATCGGAAGCAACGAGCGAGCGAAAATCGTTGCACGCGTTAGATTATTTTCTCCTTTCGAAAATCATTCGCGTCAATAGGCATACGCCGATGAAGATCGAGTCTTCGATCATCCTGCAAGTGCCTTATCGGAATTGCGTTAAGAACGCAACGATGGAAGAAGAAGCATTCTATTCGCGGGACGAGGAATCACTCCTTTTATGCGTTATATTCCAAGCTCTCGGACCCTGGAGGATCTGATTTTTAGACTGGACGATCGATCGACTTGGAACGTTTCGCGTACGAGTGCGGAGCTTCGGCCATCGTCGATAGGAGCGAATCTTTTTTTCCCCGTTGGCGTTATCTATCGAGGAAGGAGGAAAAGTTGAACGCGCCTCGCTTACGATGGAAGTTCCATTATTCGAGAACTTGTTATTATCATCCGACGAACTTTCTGTTATTCGAACGGCGCGCACTGCCGTACGTACGATTTTCCGTCCACCATTGAAACGGAAACGCGGAGCGCTATGTTGACTTTCTTCCGTAAGGGCGAAAATTAATTCCGCTCGTAATAATTCAGTGTGTAACTTGGAGAACGCGTGTGTTCGCACGGTATAACGATAATGTCCAAATGGAAACGCACAGTTCCGACTATCCTAACTAAACACGAGATAACGAAGAACTCGGCAACCGCGGAGAGTGGTTATAAATATTAAAAGACATCGTGTTAAACCGTGCTATACGTAACGCGGGATCGTACGATAATTTTATAAAATCGGAGAACAATGGCAGATCTCGTTCTATTGAGTTTATTCCGTTGCGATATCTGAGAGGTACCAAAGTATTAATATATTCGTGGTCGTCGTAATTTATGTCGTCAAAGCTTCTTTTGTTTTCCTTTTTAACCGCGCGCGTTCTAAATATTCTATCAGCTTGGTGCCTACGAAATGTCGGAGTTTTAAGTTTGTTAAGCTGTTTATTTAATCGAAACGAGTTCCACTCGCGTTTTAAAGAAATTTTGATCCTTAAAATCGATAAACTCTGATATGGAATTTGTCAGACTGCCTTCATTTTCATACTGTTTAGACCGTAAAGACTGTTCTAAATGTTTAAAAAAATGAAAGTCCATTTCATCGAAAATTTCATATTTTAATTCATTTAATGTCGCAATTGTTTTGTACGACGTACGCAGCCGAGCGTTGCGCGGAAAAGTATCGCTCGGTTAGTTCGTGCGGTACCCACTTATCCATTTTTTTCACCTTGTCAATTTCAGAAAGAATTATTCTCGCGATAATGATGTACGGTCAACGTTCCCTTGTAGATACAGTTGGATTCGTTTTCACCAATGCTTTCAGAGCATCGTTTTTCACAGACGTTTTGGATCTTCCACGCTGTTTATTTTCTAGGAAAAAATCACCAGACTGAAATTTTTCAAAGCAACGTTGCACTTTTCGATCGTTAACGGTATTCTTCCCGAACGCCTGGTTTACGTCGCGTACAGCTTTTGCAGCATTATTACCGAGTTTATACTGGTCTAAAAAAATTTCACGAACATCGGTTGAATTCGTATCCTTACGAAATTCAAAACGAACAACAAAATGGAACACTTTCGAGAAAATCTTCTTAGTTAAAATATGACTCTGGCAATGAATACAAAAGCGAAACAGGAAGACAAGCGTTCGCGTACAAAGAAAATCCGACATTTCATATGCACTGACCTAATAATTATCAATTTTCTCCATTCCGCCTTACGACCGTCTTACTTCCAAGGACGACCGTCGATTTTGCCAATCGCGCATCGATGAAAGACCGTGAAATCGTGCGAAAATAATCGATAATTTTATCGTTCTCAATGTCTTATCGAATCGTCATTTTATCGCTATTGCATATAGCCTATCGAAGCTCGACGACTTTCGATAAGAATTCTGCGCATTACACGCATGTCAGCTGATAAAGCGACGAGGAAGGTCTGGATGCTTCCAACGTTTCCCACGTGGACGAAAGCGAACTAGCGCTGAACTAGGGCCGAACTAGGACTGAACTAGCAGAAGAACTATCGTTGAACTATCGTTGAATGGTATTTACGCGAGATATCTGGCTTTAAGCCCTGATACACTCGGCCCTCATGGGCGTGGAATGGAGATACGCGCGACCAACGATCCACTGGCCGACCAGCGGCTACCAGTCATCGGCAGCGTTCGAATGGACGAAGACGACAATCGCGAAGCACACGAGCGGCTGTTTACGCGCGCGGAACAGTGCCGTTTTTAGCTCGGTGCGTCTCTCGGGCTGCGCGACTCGATGGAAAATAGAGGATCCGCGATATTTCCCTTCGTCGTGACGGTGCTAAAGCGTAAACGGCCTTAAGCGTTATAAATATCGTTTTTCGTTCGAGACGTATGTTACGATAGGTCGTCGTATTACCGGGGCCGATTGAACTTGGACGTGTCGTCGACGTTGAATCAGAGATGCAGCTTTTCATTCCGAGGTGTGCCGAAAAATTGATGAGATCACGATCGAAAAGAAAAAGTTGGAAGTATTCGAAGGAGCATCGAAAAGAGGGGACATCGTTGCTACACAGAAATCCACTTAAAAATCGTACGTAAAACTGGTTGTTTACGCTATCGTCTCGACTCGTTTCGATAATTCAGAGATTTACCGTACGTACGATCGGCGAGAATCAATCTAGAGGATTGATTCGAACTACGTGACACTTTTTTCTCTCTTTTCTTCGCCGTTCTCCTTCGTCCGCGTCGTCGTCGGTCGTTTTTGTCCTCTCGTCTTCGCACTCTACGTTATCGCCGTCATACGTCGTCCTCGTCGTTGTCGTTGCCATCGTTTTTCATCCTGCTGTGCTCTCTCGCGCTAAATCGATACCACGGCGATACGTCGGAACTAACTTTCCTTTGGAATTTAGGAGATCGATGAGGAACGAGACTAGAAAAATAGAACGAAACTTGGCATTGAAGCATCGAGCGGATGTATTAAGAACGATCGATGGTCGAGGTTTTGCTGGACGATGCCTCGTTAAGATCGTATAAAAATGTCGACGAGTGGCCTCGCATTTTTGCGCATGCTGTCACCGGTTTTCCTAGACGACGATAGCTTGGGAGGTACTCTCGAGTCAAGAGAAGCTACGTAAAGCGGCAATTTTTGAAGATTTTCCATTCAGGCCGCGATACAATGCTATAATTAGCAGAAAAAAAAATATAAATTTTAATACGTATTAGACAACGAAGCGATAAATTTAATTTTTAAGGAATTATTTTAACAGACACATGGTCGAACGTTTTACCGTTTTAATAAAGTTTTCTAAATTCGACGTCTGATGTTTTATTGTTTGTGAGACTATTATGTATTATCCACGCATTTACGACAGCAGTATTAGAAAAAAGTTGAAATATAATTTTTTTATACCATTTCATCGATTTGCGCAAAGGATTGCGGAACGACGACATATGATCGGAAACATCCGCGTAAGATTTTCCTTCGTTGTAATCTATCACAATTTTTGATTCGACACAGTCGTACCCCTTGTTCCGTATAACGACAGTTTCGACAGAGTGCTTTGTAGATAATAAAAGGATGTCACGTTTGAAACTGACTCTCACGCTACGATAATCGATGTATACATGATGCGAAGTTGCCTATATTTGACTGTGCGATAAATTTTTAAAGAATTCTTTGTTTTTCAATGAGAATCCCAAGTGGCCTGAACGGAAGTGCAGCGGGGAAAGTACGTATGCGCCCCACACGGCACGGAACGTGTTAATAACGCGCCGTTGTTATTTATCGAGCTCTTACCGCGTTAGGATTTATTGACGCGGAAAACTTAAGAAGCGAAAACCGAAGATAATGTTACGGCCTACCTAGCTTCGCAGTCGATATATTTGTGACGACCTTTGGAGTCGTTGTTAGCGCGCGTGGTTCTTCAGTCGCGCTTCCATCGGCGACGTTATCATCCAAAAAGTCTTCGTTTTGCTTACTGCGCGACGTTGATTTTCTCCAGATTAGAAGTCGTTGATCGAGCGATAAACTGTCGGTTCAAACGAACTTACTCGATCGAATTCTACACGTCGTCGTGTTATTGTGTCTAAAAGGCTAACTTAGTCGAGGAGTGAGGGTGATGGGTTCTGACGTCTGTACGATGCTTGAGTTGTTTATGTACAGTTGGTTGTGTACTCTTTCATATATATGGTAATAAAATTGACAAGTTTTCTCTACAAAATGGCGTTTAACTCATTCCCATTGGTCACCCTGTATCTTTACTATTCGTGTAATTAATGAATCCATTGTTTTTTAATAAGTTAGAACACTTATTTCAAACGATAAGAACATTTTTTCACTTAACACTAATTACCAAGAAAAGTCTATAAACTATATAAATAAAAGTAATGTATCTATCGTTTGAAATAAGTGTTTTAATTTATTAAAAAACGATAAATTCATTAATTCCACGAATAGTAAAGATATACTCAAGTACCATGACTAGCTAACAATCGTATTCGACTTTTATTTACGATCGAATAACTACCGCAAAGATTTTCTGTCATCAAGCAGGCTTCGATAGTGGATTACTCGTGGTTATTGGCTAGTCAAGTTAATTTGCATGGGGTTGGGTGTGTCGTAGAAGCGAGACGAAAAGAATACCTCGAGTTATATCGTTTCTTAGCTCACGTTGAACATTAAGATTAGTTTTACAATGCTCTGTTACCAGGATCTTGACCGTTGTTTCAGGCTACCCTCGTTAGCAGGCTTATATCTTTAATGTTTCTAAACGTCAGGAATACGATGCCAGGGTAAATACGGAACGATGCTTCTCTTGCGCTGGTACTTTTAAGATACTTAGCCCTTAATCACGCCGCTAAGATCGCGCTACGGGGCTCTAGCGCTTTACGTAAAGGCCCCGACAATATTATTAACTCGTGCCTCGGCGTAGGCACGTCCAGCAACGTGCGACGCGTTTAGCAAATTCAATGAACGTCCGATTTTCGGGTAGAAACGTCAAAACTTCTGGCATTCCTTCAACGCAACCAACACGATCGAACATTTCAGATCGAACCTATCGACTCGATTCAATTGGATTATCGTCGGATCGTGCATCGCGAGTAAACGCCTTCGGACTCTTGAATACCAACGCGTTCTTAAAAATGACGCTAATGTGGACCTGCAAAACTTTCTACGAACTTCGTTTCGATGCCTAGTCCTGTCTGATCAATCGAGCCGTTTATCTTGACTTAAATCCATTTTCCACAAAAATCAAGTTAACTATTTTATTATTTACATTTCTACGTTATCTTTTCATTTTGAAGCAAAGATAAAAATGTTTATTTTGAAAGTGATTTTAGTCCCATTTTGAGAATTTCAAATATAATAGATATGGAGAAATGGCGTTGAGAAAAAAACAATTTATTGTTCGTTCCTCAGGAATATCACGAAATTATAAAAAAGTGTAGAAAGAATAAGTTCATTCTAAATGAAATGAAACGAGGAGATTTCGTTTCAACTAAGCCTCTACAAAATGCGGCTTCTAGAAGGCTAAAATATGCTAACGGAAAAAGGATAAATTGGTTGAAAATATGCTGGGTGAGATTCTTATGAAGCGAACCATATAAAATGTTCTATAAAACAACAACGAATAGAGTTCCACTGTTCAAAACTCTGGACTTACTATCACGTCGGGGAAGACCAAGAAGCTTTAACAATATTAAGTTGACACCACTGTTCGAATAAACGAGACCGATCGCAATGTTAAAATACAACGATTTAATGGATTTATTACACTATATACCATTTGCACGCCGTAATTATCTTAAATCTCTAGTATTTTTAAATCTAGTATTTTTTTTAGTACTATAACATAAAGTGTATATATTTCTTTTTATATCAAGGGAAATTTATTTCTTCCATAGACTTTTGCTCTCTTAAGAATTGAAGAAGTTATCTCGTTAACTCTATTCTTGGTAAGAAAATGCATATTATTCGCTTAAAAATTGCCATTATTTTAATAGGAACTGTAAATTTAACTCCTTTAGGTACACTTAGGTATATTTTTAATTGCATTGAAACCCAAACCCTCGAATATCTCAATTTAAGTATAAATGGACATAGGCCGCTTTCAAAATAAACGGCTCAATCGTTCTTTCTCGATCGTATAACGAACGATTTAATCGAGCGTAACTGCGTATATATATATATGTGCGATACGTACATATGTACAACACACACGTATGATTTAACCTTCCTTCGCGCTAATCACGGGCAACGATCTGGAAGTTCTCGCTTCGGTATCCACGTTATCCGCGTGCATAGCGACGAGGGCAAGCGCGATTGTTACCACCGGCGCTTCCTTCGTTTCCGCGGCGTTCTGTAAAACGCGCAACGACGTTTCCCGAGGACGACGCACCAATGGCCCAGTTTAAGCGTCGCGAAGTTACGCGCGAACCTTCGTTCTGGCCTACATAAGTGCGATATGTATTTTCGTACGGCGGCAGCGCGTCACCAGCCGAGGACGCGAAACGATTAACGATCGGTAGGCGTATAACCCGATTTAACCGGACGATCGCGATCTGTCGCGCGTGTTTGGCCGTGGCGCGATCCCTCGCGCGTTCGTCGCCGCTGCGTACAGTCGGCCGCAAAACTCTATCGATGGATACGCCAACCTGAAAGTATCTTTTATGATTCTCAGGCGCAAAGGGTGCGTTGAAAATCGTCCGACGAGTTCTTCCTTCATACTCAAGGAATCGTTTTAAAATGTAGATGGAGAATTATTGGGGGGGATCGAAGAGTAATCAAAATTTGCTTCTACTGGCCAAAGACAATTATTTATTAAAGAAATCTTAAATACAGATCGACAAAATAATTTCCATCATTTCCCAATACTTTTTGCCAACGTAATGGCAGTTGCTCGAAGAAATCGAAGAAATTTTGATTATTTTCCGATAGACCTGATATTAATTGGAACCTTTCACTTTGAAGAAGTCTGTCGTGAATCGGCTATGAGAGAGAGAGAGAGAG
>JAITYT010000478.1:554554-564676 GCA_025433975.1 Liostenogaster flavolineata
GATAAATAATATTACGCGGTATAGCTCGATTTAACATACCAACGAAGCGTTTATTTCGTTAGATTATAAATCGCCGATCCATTCTGCTGACCATGCCAGATTGATGATAACGATGTTATACCGTTTTTCGCGTTGCTTTTATCGCGAAATAAGTCGCAATGAATTTAGCACATCGAAATCTGTAGAAGAAGGGATCTGTACGGAACGTTGCTTGAAATTCGACTATCGGTTTTTGTTACTTTAAATTGTTCGCGTATAAATACGTAACACGCGACTCTTAAACTATGCTAAATTGTACTCCCGATAAGAGTATCGTCCGAATCAGCGATTTATAGATTAACGAAGCAAATACATTAGCAAAGTTCAGTGCGAACCGAAATTTGATGAAGTAATCGAGTACGTTTTAATAGGGATCTTGAGTCTTTTTAAAAAATCGATTTTTAAAACCGCGCACGATTTATTATGAATTTAAACGCGCGTAAATACTAAACGTATCGCTGATATTACTAAATAGCAACTCATTTTTGCGGCCGAACGTACATCGAGCGTAGCTCACGCGTAAATTTTGTCTCTGTGTTACTTCATACGTATCTAACGAACGACTTTTATTTTATAATAATAATAACCACAACAATAATAATAATAATAATAATAATAACAATACATTTTCGCGCTTAACGAGATACACGCCGCTGAAGCACGAGTGACCGTAATTGATTCGTCGAGATAAACAGTACTCTTAATACGCCGCTGCATTTAATTTCACGTCGGCAATTGTGCTCGAAAGAGCCCGAAAGCGAAAGCGTACGAAATGCAATTATGGAATGATTCGATAGAGTCGAGAAATCGTGGATGTCGGATCACGACATTGTCGGGAAGAAAATTGAAACTCGAACGAGAGGAGAACGACCGAGTTACGTAAATCCATCCGAAAAGGTATCCTACAATTTCGAAATCGAGTCATTTCACGAAGAAAAGCGTCGCGCACTTAAAAGATTTTACAAACACCATAGAAAGTAATTTTTCTCGAACGAACGTTCTTTCTTCCGCGAAAAGTACGACCTTTTTTGAGTCTGGATTAAAGCAGAAACAAAAAATAAGAATTCTTCTGCCGCTTTAGGAGCAACGTGTACGAAGGACGACGATACGAATTTGTAACACGTCGACGAGCAAGTGCCGCGTTGGGGTCGATTTCGTCGATATCTCGACCGAAGCGAAATCCAAATAAGCACGACAGTGAGTGCGTCGTCGTCGTCGTCTCATGGCGGCGCGTCGAAGCGATCTCGATGCAGCCTCGCCGATCACAAAATAAATATAAATTTTTATAAATAAGATTCTCCCTTCGCTTGGTAACTATGCGCGATTAGGTTCTCCGCTTTGCTTTATCGCGAGAGGAGAGAGGGTCGAAGAAAAAGAAGAGGAAGAGGAAGGACGCACGGCGATAAATAAATAAAAAGGAGGAAGGCACGAAACGAAGCGAGTCGTGCGAGGTGCCATCGAGGGAATAGGTAAATATATTAGGTCTAGGAGAGATCTATCGAATAACGTCATCTCGAGTTTCAACGTCAAATCCTTGCTCGATATATACGCGGAAAGGTGGTTAGCGACGATGGAAACATATCCGGTAAATATTAACCCTTTGCACTCCAGTGGAGACTCTTAGACTCTCGCTCGCCATGCGGTTTGCTACGGTAACTGGATGCGCGACCGGTAACTGTTTAGCTTCTTCGACGCGGGTTCCTACGCTCTTTCTGTATAATCTTACGAAGTGTAAAAAAATGACTCTCGTAGCTGACTGCACCGTCTTATCGGCCTTGGCTTTTTTTGGGGCTTGGAAATTTCTCTAATAAATTCATATATTTTATATAAAGCCACCGAACGGCAGAGAAGCGAACAGCCGCTTAATCGTTCGAAATATTTGAAAACATTGGTCCACCGATCGACTGGAGATTTTCGTCAGTCGCACGAGTGAGCCTCGACTTCAACCTCGGATTCCGACGATATCCGTTTGAATGGTTAGCTCCACGATATTCTAACAGGAGTTAGGAAGGACTGCAGAGTCTGTTCTGAGAGAAATAAGCCCGGAAAAAGGCATCAGACCACATATCGTTGTGATACTTGCCTCGACAAGCCGGGCATGCGTCTTGGGAATCGTTTCATGAAATATCACACAGAAAAATTATAGAGACTAATATCTAAGAAATTATGTTCGTAAAGGTGTAGAGATAGATAAAATGTATACGTTGATTTGTGCGTGCAATGATTTTAAGCCACTGGTAAGAAATGCGTCAAAAGGGCTGCGAAAAGGGTTGATTATCGTATGGAAAATGTTTTAATTCAAAAACGGACAGAATTTTCCATCGGACCTAATATCATAAATGTACATATATCGAATTTCCCAAGAAGAAACCAATTCACCGATCAAGAATGAACAAAAAAATCGTATTTGACGTCCATCATCGACTTTAAAGTGAACATTGACTCTTTTGACCATTGCGCTTCTACGTAGACGTGCGGTATACGCGCGAAAAGGTGGTTAGTAACGTTGGAAACGTATCGTCCGGTAAATATTACTCAACGTATCGAAAACGTATTAGTTTCTTTAATTTAAAAGCAAAGCAAAGTTTCCGGTAGACCATAGGTATATACGCCGCGAGCTCCCGTGAATGCGGAAAAATACGAGTAGACGGCACAATGAAACAGTCCAGTGGCGCGGCTCGTGTATTTCACAAGACGAGATGAGAAGCGAGGAAAAAGAAGAAGAAGAAAGGTAAGACGAAGGAAGGAAAAACAACGCGTGGAGAGGAGTGAAAAGGAAGGAGGAGCGAGCGGAGAAGGTAAACGCATCGCCAATTCGTCGAATACCAAAGAACGAGTAGACGAGAGGGGGCGGAGGAGAGGGAGGATCGATAAAAAGTGAAAAGGGAGAAACAAGGGTCGCGTGATTCGCGAAAGAAAGCGGTGAAGAGGAGAGGGAAGGGCAAAGACGAAAAGGAGAGAGGAATTGAACGGATACGAGAATGGGTGAAGACCGGGGAGGAGGGAGGGAGCGGAGAAAAGGCGAAGAGTAAACGTCGAATTTCGACGGAATAACGAGGGGAACGATAAAGAGGAAGGGAGAGAAGATATATCGAGATCGAAGCTTGGGAATAAACAAGAAAAAAAAAATGGATAAAGAAGTATAATAGCGAGCAGTCTTCTGCTGCTTCTTCTGCTCGTAGAAAGAACAAAGAACGATAAAGAGAAAAGGAACGAAGCGAAAGGACGACGAGGTAGGGGAGCGCAACGTGGGAAAGAAGTAAGTAAACGAAGCGGCAAAGAATGAAAGGAGAAAAAAGGTACGGAATAAGCGGCAAGCGGATAGAAAAAGAAAGCGACGGTTGGCGCGTATTTCGCGACAAGACAGGCACCACCGAGTGCCGAAGGAGGATGGAAGAAGAGCGCGGAGGAGCGGAGTGGCGAAGACTACCCCACCGAGCTACTGTTAAGCACAAGTGGACCCGGTAAGAGTCGTAGACGTACTACCGCGCGTCTTCCGCGAGAGAAAGAGCAGAAGAAGAGGTCGCGGAGTCAAGACGATTCGCGCAAGGCGATTCTCGGAGTCAATAAACCTCGATGTCTTCCACGTGACGCGAAGACACCACTGTACGAATTTAACCCTTTCGCCCGCTATATGTTTCTCGCGACGTCTCCACGCTTTCTAGGAATTTTAAAACGAACCAGATCGACGTTTCGTGCGTAAAAACTCGCGAATTGCCAGAGTCGGAGCGATAATAAAGCCAAATTTCTTTGCTACGCGACTTTCTAAGAAATTAGACGATCTTCCAAGGCGATAACCTCCGTCGGAATCTCTCCGCGTCGCCTAATTGTCCTTTTACGACGCTCGTCTTTGACCGATCGGACGACTCGCGAACTCAATAATCTCGCTCGTAATGCAAGAACTTCGCGATGGACTGCTGCTCGACATCTCCTACGTCAGACGTCGGAGCGAGAACCGTGGTAAAATCAGTTTACGACGTACGTTCTCATCGAATTAATCTCGGGCAGACTTTCGGTCGATTTGCTAGCGAAAGCTGACGCTGCCGTTGCGCCTGCCACATTTCGACCGTATTCGGCGCGCACCTGTGCTTCCCCGTTATTCGAGTCTCCGAAGCTGCTGGCCTAACGTTGGATAAACTGACATCGGAAAGATCGCGTATCGAAAGTGTGAAATATGCGTGATTAGAAAGTTCGCCGTTGAAACGGAACTAACGATAATCGAAGCATTTTCTTTTCGTTTATCGAAGCTATCAAGTTCGATCCCGGGAGGAAAATTAACTTCGATTCTCTTGTCGATGCTCTTGTGAAATTCAAATGAATTCGAATAAAAAAATTAGAAAAAATATTTTAATCGATACATACGATTACGGTAAATCCTGGATTAGTAATAATAATATGATCGATTAATAGCGGAATACACATAAGTTGAAGCATATCCACGGCATTAATGTTTGAACTGAAATAAATGTTCAGATTATGTCATAATCACTAGACCTAAAAATGAAGAAACAAAATATAGATAAACGATATAAATATAAAGAAACTATTTTATTGAAAAATACTCACAAGTATAACGATTAACGATTTATTCCGATAAATGCGAAGTTACCTTACATTTCGTGCACTCCGTCGTTTCGCTTTGCTTTTTTTGTTCGTAACGAACTTTACAGATTTTAGTTGGATGTTTCTATTTAGGCGTTCCATCGATATGCTTCTGATCGAAACGGTAACACAAGATCCAATTCGAGACATTCGTACTTGACCCGCGACTAAGACCACGAGTTCGAATGGTGATATTTCTTTGACTCGTGAAAATAGTGCAAGAGGTTTGAATTAGGATTAAGCGTTCGAATCAATGTGGGAAAGCTAAAGCGTCAGGTTTAAATGCGAGGCGCGAATAAGGAGTGTCGACTGTCACGTCGAAGGCGGACGCCAGGACTTCTTCGAAGAGGCGTCGAGGGTGAGACAAAAGAACAGCCGTTGAAAAGCCCGTCGAACCGATCGGTTCGTTTTGTATTCTCTTTCTTAGTTAACTCTTATTAAACCTTATTTTTTTGTTTAAATCCTTAAATCCGAATGGCGCGTTGAATTCACCACTCACCGATAATCCATTAGTATCCAGAAGAGTCTCTGGATTAATGTCAAAGCTGGAACGAGCCTTTAAAAAGATAGTCACGCGAACAAATCATTTCGACGTTGAACACAGTTGTAGAGAGAGTTAATCCAATTTACCGTAGAGTTACAAGTATCGAGCTTCGATATCGCGTTGTTGCGTAAACGATCGATTAACATATTTTGACGTGATCAAAGCGCTACTAGTTTACGCTCGTTAATGGCTCAAATATTACCGAAATATTTTCTGCGAAAATGTTAACATTTACGACCAATGCATTATCGACCGATTATAGAGATTTCCCGTCTCGTTTAATACGATATTGCTTTCGTACCGAAGAAACACATCGCATGTCGCATACCGTATAGCAAAACGTCGCTCGTATAAATTTCCATTAAAATCGTGGAAAATCTCTAAGTGCTTCTCCCGTGATAGAACGATATCGCAGTCGACGTTCGCACGCTTTGGAATTATTCGGAGCTGATCGGTGCTCGGATTTCGGAACGAGAACGCGAGAATTAATGCGACGGCATCGAGGAAACGAAATCGCATCGGCGCGTTATTGGCGTGGAAGCGGAATACCGGCAACGGTCGCGCAAAAATCCATTCGTCTATCCGTTCGTCCATCCAAGTCCGCTCGATGCGACGGGCCAAAAAGAACGAAGGGAAGAGGAATAAGGGACTCGCCCTTTCCGCGTGAAGGGAGTAAATTCAACGCGGAAGTTACGAAATTTCGTATTGATTAACGTCCTCCACGTTTCGCCTGCCAGACGCGCCTCCTCTCGGTCGTCCACCCGTGAAAGAGAGAGAGAGAGAGAGAGAGAGAGAGAGAGAGAGAGGGAGACGAGGGTGGCTCGACCTTTGTCCCTCGAATCTCCACGTCGACCGATTTATAACCCTCCCGACGAGACAGGGGAACGGTGTACGCGAATTAGTGTCCAACTTTGAAAAGGACAACGTTAAAGAAGTGCCAAATTTGTGACCCTTCGGGCACTTACGATATTAACACGGCTTTTTCTCTCCAGCGAAGTTGAAATGAATGTAAACAAAGTTGACAGTGCTGCAAAAACGTATTCGAACCTTTGCAACTTCGAATGATCAAGACATCGAAACGATCGTGTGGTGTATGAGAATGCATGTGTGCAAGGGTATGACGACATTTTTCGTCATGCCCGAAAGACTACCAATTCTTTGAATATTGCAAATATTTGATTTGTATATCGAATAATGTAAAATTTGTCCCAGAAATAAAAAAATCAATATGTTAAAAAAGAAATATTTTCTTATATTTCTTTCATCGCACAGTTCACAACATTTTATTCCCCGGTTAAGAGGTTAAGTGCATGGGTTGGAGTGCGTGCGTGTGAATGCGTGTAAAAAGGAGAATAACGACAGTCAGTCGTCAATCCACCGTCTGCCTGAGTGGTTGGGTCTGGAATTTGGAGTATCGAATAAAGTGTACTGTTTTTGGTATCTTGTGACGTGCATTAGTGATTTCCCCTTTCGCATATACGAAGCTAATACTCACGTGCAGCTTCATATTTGACAGATCGTACGAAGGGTAAAAATTCGAACGTCGTAACTTGTACAATGAAGTCGATATTTAGATAAAATACATCGTACGCAGAAGGAGTGACTAAATGCGGAGAACGAAATAAAAATGCGAAGATCGCGATGTGATCGTATACGTAGTATGCGTTACACTCGAGTGTTTCAAAGTTGAAATTATATTTGTCGCGTCCTTAACGCGATCTATCCGCTATTTTCACGCTGTCGCTAAACCAGCGATTAAGGATGCAAGATCCAATAACGATGCAGGTCAAGAGATCTCTTATTCAGTCGACAGTTCGTTTCGTAAGCGTAATAAATATTGGACGTCGTGAAATATTTACTTGAGAAAACGGTCGTTGACCGTCTCGATCTTTATTGCCAGTAATAACCGAACGACTGTAAGCCCCTTCTTACCCGTTTTATCGTAGGGAGCATGCAACACAGTCGCTTGCTCCCACCTTTGCGATACTACCAATTCCGCTTTCGAGTGCAACGGATTGATCGAGTGTTCGAAGAACAAACATCAAAATATACACAGTTTATGAAACGGTCGACATCGAAAATTATTTTATGTCGAAAACGAAAGGTTTATGTTGATATTTCTCAATCGTCGAACGAGCGTTTTGGCGTTATTAATCGTTTATACGGGCATACGTAAATAAAAGAAAGGTTACAGGTATCAGTCCCTGTCCCTTCGGACTATAACGAAGTATCGAATACAGGCTCAAACCTTGACCTATATTATCGAGCAGAGTCAATAGCCTACTTCCAGAATTCTCGTTCTATCTAAGATATCTGGGAGTAGAAGCTATAGTAGTAGTCGAGCTGAGATAGGAGTAGTTCAGTAACAGCGGGACATAACGGGTGACCAATGGGAATGCGTTGAAAGTAAATAGTTATTACTTCGTAAGAAATAGGTAAAATAAAATGAGTTAAACGCCATTTTGTAGAGAAAACTTGTCAATTTTATTACCATATATATGAGAGAGAAATATAATAGTTTAACTATCGAAATACACGATATAAAAAAAAAGAAAATTTTTGCTCGCGCGTACAAATCAGTGTCAGTGGTATACGTTTTCGAAGTGTCGTCCATTGGAATTAACACGGAATTGCGATCGTTTGCAAAAACTTTGAGATACATTGTCTAACGTAGATGTAGGAATGCTGCGACTGCATTTTTTAATACTATTTGTCAGCTTGAGGTTGTACGGCGTAACTTTCAACGCATTCCCATTGGTCAGCCTGTAGTAGTTACACGAAACAGATTCGGAGTATTATGCATAATCTCATCGTATAGAAAGTAACACAATGCTCGGTCGTCAACGACGCATGGTTATTACGTACCTTGTTTCGAAATATGTTATATCGTTATTCGAAATAAATTGTTATTCGTTTCATAAAACAAGCGTAACGAGATCCCGTTGGGGTGAGACGCGAGCGGATATCATAACCAGTAATTATGAAAAATATTCAGCCCGCACGATTATTCCAATTCGTGGATACGTACGCCGAAACAGTAATCGGAGTCGTAACGATATTATCAGTCGCTTAGTTAATTATTAGTTAAATCATAACCTGTCGGTAGATGTCCAGATGAGGCGAGAGAGCTGACGAGCGATTCAACCTATTCGTAGGTACCCCGAAAATGTGACGATAACTGCCATCCCCAGTCGGACGATGTTTCCTTCCTCTTTTCTTGAAATTAAACTTCGAAAGAAGATAACGATAAAAGACGCATCGATATCGTCTATAGATGCGTTTCGCGTTACTTTACTATGCGAAATTTACGACGCGAATATTATTTCGCGATACTCTCGATTTTAGCGTCGACGATAGACAGCCGTTTGCGTAGCACGCGAATAACAACGAGAAAAACCGCATTGTTGTCGTCTCGATCGGTAACCTTGCCTGGTCGAAGTTGGAAGAATTTACGTCGTTCGTGCTAACGGAGCGTCGACTTTCCGAAAGAAAAATACGGATCGAAGGAAATACGCGACCTTGACAGGCTACGTCGTGTTCGTCTATACGTGAAATACGTAGGTACGCGATAGTAACTCGCGGACAGATCATCGATGATTTATGCAAAGCATGAAATTATCGATTATTTAAAATCAGAATTTGCTTTTGGAGTATCGTCAAAACTACCTATACAATTTTTATAATTTAATCTCTTTAAAAGAAAGAGCAATGTTAACACGTTGACTGTCAGGCGCATTTTCCATGGCTTGCCCAAGGCGCCAACGTGAATTTTTCATCAAGCGATGCATATTATGTCGAAAAATTATTCGCAGCAAATAAAGCGAGTTATAAAATCATGCTTGAAGCATTTTTCGTGCTGGGGGTCACCGGTGACCCCCAAGGCGCTGTAGACAATAAATATGTATATATAATATTTAAGAAATATTACAAACCAGATGAGATACTATGCGTGGATGAATCCTTAGTGCCATTTCGAGGTCGCATTTCGTCGATATATAAATCAAAAACGTCACGGATATGGCATTAAAGTTTTTAAATTACGTAATGGGCCAGGGTACACTTATTCGTTTCGAATCTACACGAGCAAAGGCGAAAATACAAACGAAATATCCGGAGATAAGTCGACTGAGATTGTAATGGCTTTCTGTCGAGATATTTTAGGCAAAGGCCACACTATCTGCACAGATAATTGCGGTACGCAAAATAACGTGTATATTTTTCACGTAGTAATAACATTATTTTTGGTATCGTTGAAGAATGTATCGGTATCCATATTTACTCTAATTATGTACTTTTATTATTTGCTACGTCGCCGGTCACCGGTGACCTCCGTGGCAGTGAACGTGTTAATATCGCAAATGTCCAAGGAGAAGCAATTTTTCAGGCGCTCGAAACGGCAAAAAAGAATGTTGCGAGCGAGACATCCTTACGTTATCAGCGTCACGACCGCCGACCGATACGATCGTTAGCGTGGCTCGCGATCGATCGTTCATTGGCAGTCGATATCATTATCGTGGACGACGACGCTTTCCAGTCCTTCCATACCGATAGCATCGATAAAAGGAAGCGTAAATTTGCTCGTTGGATTCGACGAACTCGTTGAACCATTTCACGTTCCATCAAAGAGCAGAAGCTACGCATCGATCTTAAAGCCGTGCTCGAGAAAGAGCGAGAAACTAAATAAAGAACTAAAGAAGTTAGGGAAAAGTGGAAAAGTCGGGAGGGAATGGCGATGCCTCGACTACGATCGAACGTTCTTATTCTATTTATCGAGGATATTATCGGACTATTCTTGCGCACGCACGGTGGTCGAACGAGGGAACACGGCCGACTTGGAATTTCCAAGCGAAATTTCGGTCAAGGGAGACTCTCGCGTCGGATAGAAATTCGACAAGATTTCCCTCGCGACGGCTAGTGAAAAAAAAAAAAAAAAACCC
>JAITYT010000478.1:564802-583213 GCA_025433975.1 Liostenogaster flavolineata
CGATTCTCGCACGTTTGGAAGCGATCGTGAAAATAGCGCGCGCAAAGAGCCGTGGCTCGAAAAAGTTTGGAAAAGCTTCGTGACCGACAGAATCTATCGCGATATTCGCGAGCTCCTTTCGCGTAGATTAGAACGGGTCGAATGCGGTGCCTTTGACTTCGTCGGTCGTTTCCCTGACCGGCTGACCTTTGCTCTTACCTCGACGAAGAAGGATATATTTGGACGTCTCTCGTATCGTACGATCGTATGTATTATTAAGTTAGACTTCGAGATGCGCCACTGCGTTCCTAACGCGGAGCCTCGTTTATTCTCTTTTCGTCCTTTCTCTACGTTTCTCGTACTTTTCGTCCTTGTCCACGAAGATTCAAGGCGAACGTCGGACGTTTCACGGCGCAACGGCTCGTACATTTTTGTCTCTCTTTTTTTTCCCTTCTTTTTCTCTCTTAGGAAGAGAGCGAACGCGAGAGAGAAGGAGAAATCGATCGAAGAGCCCTCGAAGAATAAAATCGTCGCGTGATTTTTATTTTTCCATTCCTCTCTTTCGTGTCTCTCTCCTCCCCCTCTCCCACACCCCGTCTCACTCCGATCCTCCATCGTTTCACCACGATTTTCGACGTTCAATCGAAAGAAATTAAATCGCGACGCGAACGATTCCACGCCACGCGAGATATTTCAAGATCAATTCCATCGTAAAAACTATTTTTCGTCCCAATATTTCTCCTTTCTCGAAACGTCGATCGCGCGATACGCGCAAATAAAATTATTTTGCGATCGTTTGAGCGAGCCGTGATTCATTTCGACTATTTTTAACCGATGTGTCCAATCGAATGCGCCTTTTCCGTAAGCTTCGATTCGATGCGTGCCGTTTTTTTGCCTCTTCCATCGACGAGTTAAGGAAAAAAACGCTAACGATTTGGTAGCGACGACGATGATTCTTTTTCCCTTTCTTCCTTTCGACGCTGCGGAACGAAATCTACACGAAAGATGACATTTATTTTAAATAAATATCGAAGCAAGAGGTTTTAACGACACTGACGTTCCTTTTCGTACATGATCACTCTAACTCGTAAATTCCGTTCCATCTTTCATATCGAACGATTTTTTATCGAATACGGCATGACTATACCGTATCGAATACGGTTTTTAAGTGAATATATAAAACTGCATATATCTTTTCGGAAGTCGTTCGATACGCTTTTTCCAACGAGATTTTAATGCATAGATGCGTGTTTTAAAAAAATACTGATTCTTAGGATCGATAAACATATGATATGGAATATCGTTTGAATTCATATCTTTACAAAATTCAAACAAATTCGGAAAATCTTCTCTGTTGAAACGTGACTCTGGCAATGGACGGTACGACTATGAACGATGTCGTGCCAAAAACGACACGCGTAAAGAAAATCCGACGTTTCGTATGCACGAAAAAAACATTTTCTAACGCCTTCGTCGTAAACGCGTTGCCCTTCTCGTTCGTACGATTCGATCTATCCGAACGAAGCGTTTCGATGGATCTAATCGTATGAAGAAAGACGCTCGATTTTGAAAGGCTTGACGCGCCTGCATCGCGTAATTTCAAAGAACTCGCATTCTTCGCCTCGTCGCGAACTACGAGGCAACGTATAACGGAAAGTTCACGAGCGTGTAGCGTAATGACGTCTTAAGACGACGACGAGGCGGCGTGCCCTTTAGTCTCAGAGGCGGAAGTTCGGCCAGTGTCGACGAATAACTACGTTCCATCCTCGTTAACCCGGTCGCGAGGCATAATAAAGAAAGTGGGGGAGAGGGAGAGGTTAAAAAAGGGGGAAAAAATGCAGCAGCCTTTCAAGACGCAGCAGCGTAATGACGCGTCTTAGGGCCGCCATTGATATTCCCTTTGCTTTAAGGCGAGAGTGTTCCGGTTCCGGCGCTGACACGTTTCCTTTTCGTTGCGAACGAATAACTGCGTTCCGCGTGCCCTGACTCTTTCATGGGGCGTCCGACTGTCGGCTGACCTCCGTCCCTTTCCAGGAGAGCCGCGCGTATTTGGTCAGACGTCTAGACGCTTCTTTCCGACGACGAAGTTTGCGCGACGCGGCAAAGCGACCGCGTTATCTTCCTTCTACGTGCCCGAGTAGATCGTATCTTGCGTAGAATTTTGCAATTAAGGCCGTGAGCGTCGTTCGACCATCCAAGAGCCACTCGTGAACGTTATCGTAGCGAGATGGCGAACGATGCTCATCGTGGCGCGTCGATCGCCCCGAGATCGAATCGATCGGAGAAGATTCCTCCTCCTCCTCCTCCTCCTCCTCCTCCTCCTCGTCGTACCACGGGATTCACGGTCGTGGAGGAGAACTCGACGGAAAGGCAGCATTGCTCGCTCCTCTTTGTTACGGATCCGTTTTTAAAAGGAGTACCTCGCGGTTCGATATCTTCGATAATTGGCGACTACGTACTACCAAAAGGAGGTTAAGACTGCCGTTCGACTCGCTTTTTCTCTCCAACGATACCTCGTGACGATTCTTTCTTCCGAATGCGCTGTTTATCGCCCCGAAATCGTTCTTCCTTTCGGTATATCCAATGCGCCTTTCCTACCATCGCTTTGCGTTTCGATGGAAATTCGATAATCGATAGGTGCTTCGATCGCGCGAAACGAATCAGCCCGCGGAAATGGCGAAATTGTGAAAAGAACGTCCCGACGTCGACAGAACAGAAGTGGTTCGTTCGTCTACCACCGTCCATTCCCTCGATATCCATGGGACGAAGAATCGTCCGGAGAATAGGATTACTATCGTGCGTCGGAACGACAGAAGTTAATCTTATTTTCTTCCCGAAGAGCGCACGCGATTCGCGACTAGCGTACTGCGATTGGCTTTTGTTCGCGCGGGCCGCAGCCGTTCCTATCGAAATCCACACAGCGTTATAATTTTTTGGAATGCCGCCAGGAGAATTTCTCGATCGAAAGGAGGGAAAAGCGGTGTTCGCCGTGTAACGGCCCTGTAGAGAGAAAGGAAGAAAGATGAAAAAAAGGACGTCCCTTCTTCTATCTGCAGGCTCTTAAAAAAATTTGCTCCGTCCGACTTTTAACGGAGAAAGTTTCTTTGGCGTGCGCTCGTCCCTCCCCTCCTCTCTCGCCCTTGCCACGAGAAGCAAGTACACGGTACTTTTAATTTTCCTCGTCCTCCTTGGACTGAATGTATGCCCGCGAAATTGTCGGCTGTGCTCTTATCATCGTCGTCCTCCTCCTCATCCCGTACGTATCCACCAACGATATAGTCGCGTTACGTAAGTCGAAAGCTAAATACAGGACGAACGCGATGAGATCTCCATTTTCACGATCGAGAAACGATCCTCGAGATTCATAAGTTTTCATAAGAGTCGAACGATTTATCGAAGGAAGAAGAACGAGGTCGTCGATAAGGACGGTCTCTCCTTGGGAAATTTCTCGAATCTCGACCAATTGCAAAGAAAGCGAAGATGCGAGCTCGTCGTTTAATCGAATAACGGTTATCGCATCGATGCTCGACGTCGGCCAGCCAGCGATATTATGCGGGAAGAAACGCAGGTAGAACGCTCTTCGCGTGCTCTTCGAAATCGATGCTCGAAAATACGCGTCTGTACGTAAGAGCCGTTACGTATACGAGTGCCGCGAGATACGAGTTACGAAACGTTCGCTTAGGTAAACGAAACCAAATCGGGTCATCGAATTAATTTCTATTTATTCCTACTACCGGCGGGAAACGAATCGTTATTCCGCGATACCTTTCCTCGAGAAATATGCATATATTCGGCCTCGTTTGCCGGCGCGTCGAGCTAGTCGTTGCGAATGGTTTTCTTCGAAAACGTACTTGCGCGCGAATCCCGTTGAGTAACGAGACGGAATCGAGCGCACCGTGGAAAATATCTGCAACGCGATTCGTAACACGCAGGAGCGTATTATTTTTACATTTCAAATGTAATTCGCTTCGGGATCTCGAGATTCCAATTAAATGCTACAACGACGACGACGATTCTTCCGTTCTTAACCGTTTCAGTCCCAAGGGGTTTTGAAATAACACTGTCGAAGAATCCCAAGCAGCGCGACCGCGCTTTCTCTTCGTGGCTTCGAGAAGACCCAAACAGCGCGGCGGCGCTTCTTACCAAATAAAAAAACATCATTGTTGGGGTATAAAATTCTGGATGCTGTGTGATTCAGTTTCAAGATATCGTTCGACGTTCTCTTGCTAAATATAAAGGTGTAAAAGAACGAAGATCAGTATAAGTGTTACAAGTATTTTTAATTTATAACTCGTTATTTTATGAAATACATCTGTATTATTACGTACGCGTACTGTAAGTTTATAAATATTTCAAGTTTCGTTCGACAAAAATTATTGAAAAGATAACAATGAAATACAAAATGTTATATTTTGTAACGTATCATTGCACCATTATCATAGTATCGTACCTATCGTAAAACGTATTATTTACATCGAAAGAGAAGGAGCTGCGCGATGTACTTGCGTCGGTAAATCTGAGCGCGATCGTGCTGCTTGGGACTCGAACGGTTAAACGATTATTAAAGAGCTCGAGAGGCGTCGACGTCTTTGGTCTATTCAAATTTCGAAAAGACGAGGTATCGAGCGTGATCTCGCCTTTGAAAAATCCTATTTATCTTTATCGGTGGCGTTAAAGTTTACGTCCGTGTCCATCCGACGACGCTCGAAAGACGCACTTCATATTGCGAAGCTTAATAAACTTCCCCTCGTTTCCTCAAACTCGCCATAAAATCGAGTTATCATCGTGTTTCCATCGTGCCCGACGGCTGAAACTTCGAACACGAGTTTCACATCCGTCGTAAGTCGAGCATTCCAGGATCAAACGAAATCGTATATTTGCTCCTTTTCCTTTTTATCGGTCTACCATCCGAGCGTGAGTCGCGATCGATTGATGCGTGAAGGCTCTCTCTCTCTCTCTCTCTCCTTCTATACATATCGATGAGAGAAGTTCGATTCTGGCCAAAATCACGGTAAATCGAATCGTCCCCCTTTTACGGGACTGTACGCCTTTATTTCACCCAGACTTTAGAAAAATCTCTTTTAATCTATCGTCGAATTATTAGGCACAGACGAACAGGTAAACATAAAAATCTGATTCCCATTCGGATTTTCTCGAGAACGTTTGGTTATGCGAACATTGATTACAATAGTAATGAAACAGATACGCTTGAACTCCGGTATTGTAACGGTAAAAGGAGCTGTCGTGGATAAAGTAACGCGAAAATGACAAGACGAAGACAATTCATGGCTATGGTAGGGTCTCTTTCTCTCGGAAATGCGATTAATAATAATAATAATAATAATAATATACATACATATATATTACATAATTGTATATACGTGACGTATATTATATAATTATATCATACATTATTGGCCATATATTAGGTTGGCGAAACGTCGGATTTTCTTTATACGCGAACGTTTACCTCCTTGTTTTCGTTGTGTTTTTGTTGTCGGCATGACCTCGTTTATAGTCGTACCGTCCATTACCAGAATCACGTTTCAACGAAGAAGATTTTCTCAAAAGTGTTCCATTTTGTTATTTGTTTGAATTTCGTAAGGATAAGAATTCGATCGATATTCGGGTAATTTTTTATGCGAGTATAAACTTGGTAATAATGTTGCAAAAGCTACACTCGATACGAACCAGGCGTTTAGGGGAGAATACCGTTAACGATCGAAAAGTGCAGCGTTGCTTTGAACAAATTCGGTCCGGTGATTTTTCCCTAAAAATAAACTGTGTGGAAGACTCGAAACGTCCGTGAAGAGTGATACTCCGAAAGCACCGATGGCAAACTTTTTGAGAAACCTTTTGAAAAAAAAATGCAGTTTTATACGTTCGCTTAAAAATCTGACATTTCATACGCACCAACCTAATATATCATACATATAAAATATCAAATAACAAAACACTAGAATAACATATTGATAATATATCCTTTTAATCAACCTCGTATATATGCCATTTATTTTTAAAATAGCGTCCTATTCGATAAAACATAGGCGATTAAATTGAACGGAGCGATAATCATTTCGAACATATTACGTTAGATCGTGCGCTCGTTATACGATTTCCTGTAACGCGGATTCTTACAACACGGTACACAATAACTGCGTTATACAAGAGTCCACCGTAAAAAATGTATCGTACAACGAGCGTACCGTCGATGACGACGACGACGTCGACGGCGGCGACTCGTCGAACGCGCGATAAATCAATACACAAAACGGAGACGAATAAACGATATCGACGAGTCCGATAACAAGAACGACAACGTTTTTCCGCTACGTGAAAATATCGCGACTTCCTTTCTCTTCCCTGGTCGACGCGTTGAAGATCGACTTAGGGATCGAAAGGAATCGTTGGATGGCGCGAACGCTTCGGAGCAGTTGCGGAGGATTCACCGCGCGCGTAAAACGCGTCCGTTCCTTTCGCGCGCTCATTTTCTTTTCGACGAAAATACGACGGAGTCGTAGGTAACGATCTCCGAGGGTTCCTCCCTCCTTCTCTTTCCCTCGAGCTCGTTTCAGACGTTCGGCAGGATGATGAAAATGTCTCGACGCGGCGACTTACTCGAGGCTCTCGTTAGTCGCTTCGAAAGGTAGAGAACGGGACGAGGAAGAGGACGCGACGACCGAGTTCAGTGGATGCATCCTTTCTAAGCCAGACGTAGCACGCGTCGCTCGTACGTAGGTTTTTAACGCGTTCAATGCAGCTCCACGAATCTGGACGCTTCGACGTCGAGATAAAAACGGAATCACGTCGCATAAGCGAATTTACCGATCTATCGTGCGGTACTTCAAAGTATTTCAAACGTACGTGGCCATATCGTTGGTACGTATAGGAAAGTTATAGCTGCGTTCCGCCGAGTCGCCCGTAAATTGGTTTGCCGGTTTAACCTTTTTCCCGTCAAAGGGAATATCGAAACTACGTGGAAGCACTTTTCTCTCTTTCCCTCCCTCTCCCTCTCTCTCTCTCTCTCTCTCTCTCTCTCTCTCTCTCTCTCACGCTCCTTCCCCCTCTGCTTCCGTGCATGCACGCCCGTGACGAATAATTTAACTTTTATAATACGCTCCATAGATTTACGAATATTCTATTCGCTCGTTAAACGCATTTAGCATGCGTTTGATATTTGTCGAAAGTACGCTTCGTAACGTGCATCGCGGAATACCGATTTGCATAGTTCCTTTGCAAGGGTGAATCGGAAGAAGGAAAAGTTCCATGGCGGAAGAAATAAATCGTATTGGATTTCACATCGTTTCCGGGTAACTGCTTAAATTCGAAATAGTATTTAAATAAAATGCGAGATCGAAAGAGGAACAACGTACCGTGTTATTATTATTAGATCGGTGCATATGAAATGTCGGATTTTCAAGTGACTATATAAAACTGCGTATCTTTTTTCGAAAGCTGTTTATTTAATCAAAATATGCACCACTTGGTTCAATATTATGCTGTCGAGCTGTCGTGGAGTATCGCTCGGTTTTTTCATCTTGCCAATTTCAGAAAGGTGTCGGTCGCGATATCGTTTTATGGTCAACTTTCATTCTGGTAGCAAGTTCCCTCGTAGATACAATTGGATTCGTTTCATCATTTGTCACAAACGTTTTCACAGAAAAATCAGCAGACCGACATTTTTCAAAGCAACGCTGTACTTTTCGATCGTTAACGGTATTCTTCCCAAACGCCTGCTTTACATCGCGTGCAGCTTTTGCAGCATTGTTACCGAGTTTATACTCGTATAAAAAAATTTCACGAATATCGTTTGAATTTATATCCTTACGAAATTCAAAACGGAACACTTTTGAGAAAATCTTCTTTGTTGAAACGTGACTCTGGCAATGGACGGTACGACTATAAACGATACGATTCGGTCTATCCCAACGAAGCGATCGTCACTTTCGATGGATCTAATTGTAAGAAGAAAGATGCTCGATTTTGAAAGGCTCGAATGCGACATTTAATATGCACCAACTTAATAATACTCTCTATTCTGGTCGTTCTTGAAGGAACTTTCGATCGATTCAAGATATTTTCGAACTTCCGACAAGCTCGCCTCTTTTTTTCTAAAACAAACGCGGCACGGCATTTATTTAATCGCGTCGATCGTACGACGCTTCGACGACGAGTACGAATCAACTTACCTCGAGAATGGACGCACGAAACTTTCTCTCCAAGAGAAAGAAAAAAGGTAGAGAAGGAATAGAAAAGAAATCGCCTGTTTCGTGTTCCTTGATTTCTTTTACGATAGGATTCGTGGTTCGAGCAATTATTTGGAAAGCTTGAAATTTTTAGCGCCGATCTCGGCGGAATAGGAAGTGCGATTTTTTTGTCGGTCCTACCGTCCGTCCTTTCCAAAGGGAAAATTGGCAGCCGCGGTTACGCCGCAGCCCACGAAACCCACGCTCGTCCTTTCGAGAGATCGACGTCCCGTCGCCCACTAAGCCAACGACGCGCTTAACTTTCCTCCGATTTGATATGCATATATTCCGTTTGCTCCGACGTCTCTGCGTTTATATCCTGAATTTTCGATGACGCTTCCTTCTCGCTACCGCGATTAATTATCGAGCCGATGTATTCAGCGTGACGTCGAACTTTCCGGCAATTTTCGGATTATTTTATCAATTTTTCTCCAGTCACGAGATTGAGTCTAAGATGCGCGGTTTTGGAAGGAGACACGACAGAGGTCTAAATCGGCAAGACGCGAGACGGATCGAGCGTTTCTTCGTATTCTTAGAAAGTTAAGTCGGCCGGCAGATTTTGCTCTCGGGAGTACTAGCAGGCCGGAGAAAATTTACAGGATTTAAAGTCGATATATGGATATGAAAGACACGCAGAATTCGTTGAAACTGTTTCGTTGTCTTTGATATTACTTATAATACGTAAAATTATAAAATTTCTAATTTCTACAAGTTCTTTCATAATTTTCTAAAGTCTAATTCAAATGAAAGAAAAAGACTTCCACGACGATTGGCGAATATCGACCGCAAACGGTCGATCGCCAGTCGAGGAAGAAATCGTATAAATGGTGAAATGGTTCTTCGAATTTACGATGGAGACGTCGTAACGAACGTAACGACTGGCGGGTGACGATTCGACGTTTTCGTCGAAACTCGCCGCGGGAAGGCGAGCTTTTCACGGCACGGTTGATGGCTGCGGTGGCGCGTGGCTGCGTCTGTCGGTCCTTGCCTTCTTCCATTTACCGATAGACCGAACCCATACGCCTAGGAAGACACCCACCTGGCCACGTACGACGCGCGACAAAGGGCAAGGGAAAAGGCCGACGAGGGATAGAAAAGAGGCGGAGGAGATGGCCGCGTACAAAGCCGGGCTACGGAGCCACGGGTACGCGAGCATGCATCGCGCATGCATATGCAAATAAGGAGGAGCGACGCGACACGCGAGCTTGTGTAGGTTCGGTGACCATCGCCGCGATCGAAGACGAAGGAAGTGGAGGAGGACACGACTCTCCTTCCTTCCGGTCGGGTCGTGAACTTTCGCTTCTTTCGTGGGAGGGAGTCGATTGGAGCTCGTTGATAATTCTTCTCTTCGTATTGCATTTATGTTTTCTTCGTACGTTAGTCTTCTTTCGTCGAATATATTAACGTTCGAATCACCGACCGGTCAAAATGACACGTTAAATATATCAATTTTTCGCAAGATTTTGTCTTGAAATTTTCTTTTACTTTATGACTTTCTCTAAATTCATGCATTTAATAATATTATAAATTATCTTGATATCTCACTCTTATTTTTCCGATATACATATGCGATACACCTACGTATACCGATCGAGTGCTTTTATGCAGGGTGACCACTACTTCGTAACGAATACTTTGTAGAGAAAACTCGTCGATTTTATCACCATATATATATATATACGAAAGAGAAATATAATAACTTAATCAGTGGTAAATGTTTTCAAAGTGTCGTCCATTGGAATTAACACGGAACTGCGATCGTTCGCAAAAACTTTCAAATACATTATCTAACGTAGACGTAGGAACGCTCCCGATTGCATTTTTTAATACTAACTTTCAACCCATTCCCATTGGTCACCCTGCATATAAATCCATTTTACGCGACCCGTAAAACAATCGTTTCGAGTCGCTACCTCGTCCGACCGAAAAAGTCGTCGAGCGCAAAGGGTTAATACTACGTCGTAGTTGTTATTAATGCCGTTCGTATCGCGACGAGTTCTTCGCATCGATCGCGAATGCAATCGTCGGAGCCATGGACTCATTTTTCACCTCCTCCTTTCCTGCCGCTTCTTTCGGTCGTTCTACTCGCAATGATTTTTTTACGCGCGACGCGCGTACGTAATTAGCGGTACGCGAGCGCACGTCGTACGGCGCGTACGTAACGGATGCGATTAACCCCGTTAAGTGGCTCGACCGATCGATCTGTCGCTTCTAGGCGCGCGTAAGGGTGAGCCATTGATTCCTACCGACGTCGAACAAAGGCGCGAATTTCGAAGGTCGAAAAAGCCGCCTTTTCTTCAATGGCAAGATCTCGTGGAAGAACGGACGAGACGCGGCGAGGCTGTTGCACTTTGGCAAAACGCGAGTATCGAGCGCGTGCTCGGTAAATAGATTTTGGCGATATGACGAAACGCCAGAGAGACTTCGCAAAAGCGATATCTTCGCGTCACGGAACGACTCGAGTCGCCTTTAAAACGCGCCAGGGAATCGCCCGAAATCTCGATGAATCGGTATCGATAGCATTTCCCCCGAGAGACGGCAGAAAAAAGAGACGAGGAAAACTTGGAAGGAAATGGCCGATTTTTGGACGACTGTCGCGATATTACAGAATACGAGGGAAGGTTCGCTACGTTAGAAGGAAGAAGGAAGGGCGTAGTAACGAGAAACGACGCATCCAGCGATCGATGAAAAATCGACGACGAAAATCCGAGCTTATAAAATCTCGCGAGTATCGGACAGAATGTAACAAAGCTCGTTTTAAAAAAGCGCCGGAGCTCTCGCGACCGTACGATTTTCAAGCCTTGACATCGAATATCAAAAGGAAATTGTAATGGGTAGCGATTGAAAAACGCGCTTCCATCGGATCGCGCTGCCTCGAGCGACCGGAGTGAAGTGTGCGAGAGAGAGAGAGAAAAAATCGTTCGACGATTCGCTAATTCCTCCTGGGATTCGTCGAACCGATCGCGTTCGATCTCCCGCCAAGCTCGAAAAAATTCTTTCCGCTTCCGACGGTTTGACCTTTCGTAGGCGCGACCACGATTTCCAAATGTCAGCCATTTCCATCCTCCAAGTTCGAGCGTTATATTTATTATCCGTATTAAAGGCTCCTTCCCTTTCCGGCGGCGCTTTTCTTCCTCACCGGCACCCGCAGGGCGTTATCGCGCCACGCCAAACGAGCCAGAAACATCGGCAAAGAAAGTTTGCGTCTCGCGCTCCCTCGTGGATCTTACACTTATCATCCCCCTTCTCGCCGCAGCCCGCTCCAACGCTTAAAACGACGACAAATTAAGCGGCCGTAGCGCTTGCCTCGCACGGAAGCTGCTGAAACGACGTCGACGACGACGGCGACGCTGTCCGGTATAAAAAGTTTCCCTGTTCTTCTTCTCTACCTCCTCCTCCTTCGCCTCGTGTTGCGGAGAGACGGACCGATAAGCGCGCGATGGCGCGACTGTCCATTAGAGTCGGGAAAATGATTACGCCGGGTTTTTCGTTTTGTTTAGCTCGCGGATCGCGAATCAGAGGCGGATTGGAGGGTGGTCGGTAAAGTCGAGTTTGGCCAAGGATTCCGTCATCGCGATCCTTCGATGGACAATTATCGGGTCTCTCGAGGAGCGGAAAGACGATGGCTTCTCTCGGCTCGGGGACATCGTCATCGCTGCGCTTCCTTGCGTCATTTCGTCTCCGTGAGATCGATAGGGACGGGATGACGTAAAGAACCGCGCCGATGACGGTGTCAACGAACGTTTCAGGCCGAAAGATCGTCCTTAATTTCTTTTTCTCGATATTCGATGATCGATCGATGCCACCGATCTTCCCCTTCGAGATGCTCGAAATAAGAAGAACTCTCGACACTGAAAATAACCTTATCGATCGTTATTCGCGCGTGTAGGAAGAAATAACGGATACTTGCCGGCATTGATTTCTCGAACGATTTAATTATGTATAATAACGATTCTCACATTCTCGACAGCGTCAAGAAGACGCCGTAAAATTTCTTACGAAGAAAACATAAAACCGTTAGGTTTCCATCGCTTGGCAGAACAATATAAAGCCAGGTATACGTTAAACAAATTCTTAGAAAAATAAATGCGTTGCCTTATGCATCTCGAACTGTACACCCTTTTCTCGATAATTATGATTTCTGTCTATTTTAACCATTCGCTACTTTTACAAGGGGCGTATACGCCCCACGCGACCTCAACGGAGAGTCTTCGAAAAACGGTTTGGCACGGAAAGTGTTAAAACTCGGTCATCTCTACGCTGGATACGTTTAAACGATGCGCGGTATACTCGTGTCGCGGAATCGCAACGTTGGTACGCGAAAGCGCGTAAATCGCTCGAACGGCACGAACGACACCGCTCGACGACGATGATTCATTAAAAGGTGCACGCTCCCCCTTCGGACGTTTCCCTCTTGGTTACGCCACCGATAACGTGCTTCGCGATCGAACGCGACTAAGACGACGACGACGACGACGACGACTCGACCATCGTCGTGCCTCGCCTACGTAGTTATCGCGTTGGTCGATAAGAGAAGCGACGAGGACGAGGCCGGTAATCGACGTTGGACGCTCGACCAGATAACTTCGACTTTCGACTTTCGCCATTTCGCGGACTACTTCGTCCTCGTGATCTCTGATTCAGTGTCACGGTCGAACGGACGGACGAACGGACGGATCCTCATCGATCCCACGAGGAACGACGCAGCCACGTAAGTAGTACAGCCGTCGAAATAGTCGGACGATTCGTCGAGACGATGAAATATGTATTGGACGACTAAGGGGGCTTCGAAGGGGCGGCGAACGGTCGAATGGATGCGCGTCTATCAATTTTACCGCGTCTGTATGGACGTTAGGGGTTGGCTGGTGAGCGTTCGACACTGCTCGCAATCACGAGCGAGACAATGGATGCCCGTCTGACCCGAATCGCACCCGATTACGATCGAATTTAATCGTCCCGTGAAAGAGATACCGCGTTCGTTATCGACTCGCCTTTATCTCCGGAAATTGTCTTCGAGTGTCTTCGCGATTCTTCGACCGTTCGGCCATCGATAACGAAGAGAGCGACGTACTCGCGCTCCCTCGGAGCGGCTTCGAGAGAGAAGGTCGTGTCCTCGTCTTGTTCTTTTCAATTGCGAGGTTTAGTTAAAAATCTCTCGTAGAGAGTGCGGAATCAAAAGCAAGCGATGACGAGTATACGCGTTGAACGCACGGTGAATGGTTCTTTTATACATTTTCTTATTTATTTTTACGCGATAAAAAGTTAAAAATTGTCCAAAAATAATAAAACTCGTAAAGAAAAAAAAAATAAAAAAGAACGATTTTAAGAAATCAAATCAATATTTCTTTCGTTAAGTATAATAAAGCGTAACGTTATACTTTATTTTGATGACGACCGAGGAAATAGGTAAAATATTCAAGCGAAACTTTTAGTCGGTGCGTCTCATCGTATTGGTAATATAAAGGAAACGTTTCGTCGATAATTTCTTATCTTTGCCGACGTGCGTACGCGTCGAACGCGGTCAACCGGTTAAGAAAGAAACGTACGAGATGAGAAACTGTCGCGTCTCTCGCGGTATCTCGTGCCTCGTTTCGAAGCGGAGTAACGTTCGGAGGAAACGATGCGCGTTTGAAGCGACGAGAGGAAGGAAATTAGAAAGAAGAAAGAGAAGGAGAGGGAAAATTAAAAGCACGGCGCGCGATAGGGCGCACGAATTCACGCATATTTAAAATACGTAAAGCGCGATTGCCTGGCGTACGAACTTTTTCGATGCTCTCCCCTTGGGCAGGTTGGAAATACGCAGGGCGACGCCTTCGATCGGACGTTAAAAACGCCAGGCTCGTCGATTCTATGAAAAAAGAAAAAGAAGAAAAAAAATCACGAATAATGCAATGGCAAAGGAGTCAGGGGATTGCGCGTAACGTCGCAATTGCGCGCGTCGCTCAACCATCATCCGTCCTTCCGAGGAAATTACGAGGGTCGAATTTTCAATCGCTCGTTTACGTCGAGGTCTCGCCAGCGAACTACGCATCGACGCACCAACGAACGACGTATTACGCGTGATCAACGACTTTACGTGTCCCAGAAGCGCCACCGCGGTGCTCCGATCTCCAAAAGCAAATACGGACTGACTCGGCTCTCTCGTGGACATTGGCCTTTCAAAGCAAACGAATCAAAGGAGAAATTTCCTTACGTCCTCGTAATCCTTTCGGCCGACGCGTCGTTCTCATCCAGCGCGCTCCACGTTTTTACGTAACATTTTCGAAACGTCGCGTAACGCAACCTTTCAGCAATTATCGATAATTAACACTTGACACGAAAGGCTATTTTTAAAAGCTGTTTCTTCGTACAATATCGTCCAGTTATATTCGCCATTTATTCCTGCAATAATGACTTTTTTTTCGCAAATCGACCTTCGACGACGACGACGACGACGACGATGCGATTCGAATAATATTTATTTTACCAGCGATGATAATTTCATAGGACCGGGTGACACGCGGATAAAAGGCACGGAAGAATCGTCTACTTTTATATTTAAAAGCTATTTTCTCCTATAATATCATCGAGTTATACTTGCCACCGTACTACATTCCTGAAATAATTCTTCGATGAACGATGATGTCGACGACGTTGACGATGCGATTCAACGAAACGGCGCATCCTGACGAATAATACTTATTTTACCGGCAATAATAATTCCACCGACTGGCGTGGCACGTAGGTAAAAGGCAAGAAAGAATCGTCTACTTTTATCTTTAATTACACGAAAGAAGGGAAGAAGAAGGAAACGACCGCGAACAATCGAAACAGCGCGTGTTAACTCTTTGTACTCGTAAGGCGAATATAGGTACGTGCTCGACCATTGCCTTTTATCGTTTTACTCGTAGTGCGAACGTGCCCATCCAACGAGCGTACGAGCGATATATGTGCTCGTCTATGGCCTTTTATCGTTTCACTCGTAGGGCGAGCTAGGCCGTCCACCGACCGTGCCACCACTTCGATCGCGTCTTTTCCCTCTGGCAATTACGCCTTTTTCCTACGACGAAAAATCCTGTCTCGATCGGAATCGAAGCAACAGCCGAAATAACAATTTTCGCAAAGCGACGATTTAGCGTCGCATCTGCGCGCGAGTCAAAGTCGTCGAAAGACGCCGATCGTTGCTCGTACCGAGCCGAGTCGAATGTATTAGTTCGGTGCGTACGAAATATCGGTGAATGTATAAACTGCGTATCTTTAAAATATGCTCCATTTGCTTCGATACACTTTTTCCAACGCATAGATGCCAGTCTTGAAGAAATTCTGATCTTTAGAATTAATAAACTATGATATGGAATTTTTCAAACCGATTTGCGTAGTTCCTTTGCAAGGGTGAATCGGAAGAAGGAAAAGTTCCATGGCAACGCACGATCGTCGTAAATCGAATTTGGAGGAGAAGAAATAAATCCGAAAATCTTAAATTCGAAATAGTAAATAAAATGCGAGATCGAAAGAGGAACAACGTACCTTGTTATTATTATTATTATTATTATTAGATCGGTACATACGAAATGTCGGATCTTCAAGCGAATATATAAAACTGCGTATCTTCTTTCAAAAGTTGCTTATTTAATCAAAACGAGCTCCATTTGCGTTTTAAAGAAATTTTGATCCTTAGAATCGATAAACTCTTCATTTTCGTACCGTTCAGCCCGTAGAAACTGTTCTAAATGTTTAAAAAAAAAGGAAGTCGGCTGGCGAAAAATCCGGCGAATAAGCCGAGTGCTGCAAAACTTCATATTTTAATTCATACAATTTCGTAATCGTTTTGTACGACGTATGCGGCCGAGTTCGTGCGGTACCCACTTATCCATTTTTTTCACCTTGCCAATTTGAAAAAGGTGTCGCAATATCGTTGTACGGTCGACTTTCGTTCTGGTAGCAAATTCCCTCGTAGATGGGGTTGAATTCGTTTCCAACTTTTGTTTCGCGTTCTTAATCTTGCACAAAAAAATCACCAGACCGACATTTTTCAAAGCAACGCTGCACTTTCTATTCTCCCCAAACGCCTGGTTTGTATCGCGTGCAGCTTTTGCAACATTACTGTCGAGTTTACACTCGTATAAAAAATTACTCGTATAAAATTCAAAATAAATAACAAAATGGAATAGTTTGGAGGAAATCTTCTTCGTTGGAACGTGACTTTGGCAATGAACGGGGTACGACTATAAACGAGGTTATGCCAAAAGCAGAAGCACAACGAAACTAGGGAGACAAACCTAATAATTTCGCACGAGGCTGTATTTTCCACTCGGTTCGACGTCTTACGTTTTTCGAACAAATTTCAGAGCGATCGATCGATTCGTCGCCCGTCAAAAGTCGAGTTAACGAACAATCGAAGGGGTTTGCCTTTTTTTTTTAAAGCGAGTCCACGAAACGACCGAGCGTGCAGGAGGAGCGAGTCCGAACGTATGATCGACTTTCACGAAAACTTACGAGACTGAGAACAAAAGAAAGCGAGTGAAAAATGCAAAGAAAAAAGCGGAACGCGGACGATACGTCCTCGTGAGGAATCTTCTTCTCGACGGCGACGCGTCGTATCAGGAATCAAACGAAGGCGAGTTTCCGTTGAACGAGCCGAAACGAGGCTGCCGAAGGCACGACGATGCCAAGGAAAAAGCAACTCGGTCGTTTAAGGCTGCTGCTCGGCTGTCGGAGTGTTCCGACCTCTGCCCCTGCCTCCACCGTCTCTCTCTCTCTCTCTCCGCGCAAAAGCTCGGCTTTTAGGCACGACCGATCGAAACGACGCGACCCAGCGATCGTTGGAGATTGGAAAGGGTGGCGGACCAGCGTATCCGGACATTCGCCGCTTCTTTCGAGTACGAGGAAGTTGGTGGAAGAAGAGAGAAAGACGGAAAGGAGGGCGGTGGGGATGAATTTAGAGGCAATGACTCACTCGACACGGTGACGTCGTTAGCAGGACACCCTTCCCCTCGCCGTTCTCGAGGTATACGCCTGCTCGTGCCACCCTCCGATCCACCGAAAAAGCGTAATCCGGTCTCCGCTTTCCCTAAGCGGCAACTAATCGAGGCCAGTGCACACGCGGATGATGCCGGGACGGGTGGGAGCGTGAGAATCGTGCTAGAGATGGGAGGAAGTAGCGCTGCGAGAGCACCCAAGCGACTCGAGAGAGAGAGAGAGAGAGAGAGAGGGTTCTCGAGCGGTCGACGAGCCTCGAGTATTATTCTCGGTATTCTCGTGTAACACTCGACGTTAGCTGTGTACGCGAGCGAGGGAACGAGCTAGTGCGAGAGAGAGAGAGAGAGAAAGAGGGTGGCGAACCGTGGACGCGAGTCGGAAGGAACGGGGAGGAGCGCAAAGGGCACGATACGCAGGCACATCGCGTACAATAACGCCAACCAGCTTCCTCGTTACGTCGAAAGCCTCGTCGACGAGTTTCAGCCACGGTCCGCGGCGAAAGTTTACGCGCCGGCGGTCCCGCTTTATCACGAGGAAAGAAGTCGAATAAGGGAAAAGAAAACGGCGGAGAAACGTTGGCGGAAGGTAGATGGAAACGGCCACGAGGGCGCGGGAGAAAGGGAAGGGAGGAAAGCTCTCTCTCTCTCTCTCGCTCGCTCGCTCGCTCGCTCGCGCGCCTGCGTGCGTGCGTGCGTGTACGTGCGAAAGGAGGATGTAAGCTCGAAGGAAAACAGAAAACAGGAAGAAAGATGGAAGAACGAGGCGTAAGAGCAATGAGAGAGAGAGAGAGAGAGAGAGAGAGACCGGTGGCAAGAGCCTTGCCGCGCGTCGAAACCGTCTCCAGCCGAATTATTTCGACCGAAGCATCGTCGAAACGCTCGTCTCCTCTACGAGGCAAATTAACCTTTTCGATGCTTCGGTAACGACCACCACCACGAGGATGATAACAACGAAGCGGAGGGATCTTCGTCCTTCGACGTTTTCGCCCGTATCCTCGTGGTCCTTTTGCTCGTGGTTTTTTTGCTCGCCTAGGAAAAGCGTAGTTCGAGAATAAGCGGAATAAGGAGCGAAAGATGAAAGTCGAAAGCGTGTGATTTAAGGATCGCGCACGGTTACTCACGAGTCACGAGGTCAACGATGATGAAGGAGAAGACGACGACGACGACGACGACGACGACGACGGCGACGACGGCGACGACGACGACGACGACGACGACGACGACGACGA
>JAITYT010000478.1:605128-617256 GCA_025433975.1 Liostenogaster flavolineata
AAGAAAGAAAAGAAAGAATTTTGTTCGGTCGCGGAAAACACGCGAGCGAAATTTTCCATCGAACGTAAAAATACTCCATTAGCGCCGTCGATTTTAACGTCAACGCCATTAAACGACATCCATAGTAATCGCGCGATATTCGATTTTCCGGCTCCTCGTGTCGCCCTCGATGACGATGACGATGCTCTCTAGATGACGCTTCATTCGCGAAATCGATACGCGTTCGACATTCGATACAATTTTTTTTTGCCGCGCGAAACTAAAATATTCGCGATCGGAAAGGCTGGCTCTTTCACCCGCAACGGCATCCCTTTTCCGGCCGTCGCGATCGAATATCCATGTCGACGAAACACGACGTTTATGATACGCCGACTGCGGCCTCGACGTTCGTAATTTTGACGCGTGCCGCTACGAATTTGTTACGGGAATTGCCGTGTGCCGTCGCGCTGCTTTTCGCATGGTAAAACGACGAGAGAACGTTTTAACAGCGTTCGTTTATTTCTTTTCCTCTTTTCCCGTCTCACGCAACGATCTCACGAGCGTGTATTCAAGAATCTAACGAATTCGAATCGAAATGTTCGACCGAAGCAATTCTATTCTATTCGTTCGTCTTTCTTTCTCCTCTACCTTCTTTCCACTTTAGTTCTGGCTCTCTCTCTCTCTCTCTCATTCACTCACCCACCCACTCTCTCTCTCGCTCTCTTCCTGTCTTTCTTTCGAAAATCGCGGAATGTATCGGTTGTCCTGGACGAATGTTCGCGACTTTTCTCCATTTTCTTGGACCTTCGTTCCCCGTTGTGTACCGGAATGCGCGCGCGGAACGTCACGGTAAAAAAGATGGCGGCGATGATGGCGATCGGCCACGACGAGGAAAATTGCTAGTAAATCACGAGAGTCATCGAATTATCGACGTTTCGAACGACGACGTCGATGAAACGAAGGAAGGAAACGAAAATCACGAAAGAGTCGTAAACGCGCGCGAGGAGTACGAAAACGGGATCGAGGAGAGCCTTTTTCCGTCTCCCGTCGCTTTCACGGTTGTCGTTGGCGCACAACACACACCAGCAACAACAACAACAACAACAACAACAGATCGAGAAAAGTCGATGATATTTCATGTGTCGTAGCTTCTCGCTCCTACGTGTTCACGATAAGAATAGATATATAAAACACTGCGAATATAACTCCTGAGACGACGACGACGGCGACGACGACGACGGCGGCGGCGACGACGACGACGACGACGACGACGACGACGAACTCTAAATGTTTAGAGATAGGATCATTATTGTTGCGGCAATGGCGGTCACGGCGAGCTTGGAAGTATCCCCAGATGATACTACCGAGTAGTCCACGGAGCCGCCTGTAGATTCTGAATGATAAAAAGTGTCTCTTGTGAGGAAAGATGAAGCAATCGATTGCGACGACGTCTGTGACGTATCTTAAGGTGGACTATCTACGAACGAAGGGGCGGGCAGGGGCGGCCGGTTGCTGGATGACCATCGAGACGAATCACGACGAGTTATTCGCGTCACGATGCGCATTGCACCGCCTTCTTCGAATTTTTCTCGTCATCCTTCGAACGTCGTCGTGTCCTTTTCTCTTCTTCTTCCGCGATAAAGGGCGAAAGGTTACTTGCCCGCAGTTTTCGTTCGCATCCACGATGGCTCGAGGTAGAAACGCGAAGAGATAAAGGTGGAAGCCTTTAGGATCGATGGAAATACGCGCGACAACGGACACCCTAATCGATTCCGATGGAAAAGGTTCGACGAGACCTTTCTTCTTCGGTTCTTTCTACCAACGACGCGATTGTCTTCCTCCAGCTCTCCTTCAATTTAGCGCGACGAATTCGAACGGATCGAGAGTCGCGCGTCTTCGAATCCCTTTGGTCTGTATTTTCTTTTTCTCTCTCTCCCTCTGTCTCTCTGTCTCTCTCTCTCTCTCTCTCTCTCTCTCTTTGGAAAATCAAAATAAGAAGATGGTTCCTTTTCCGGGTCTGGTCGGTTACAAGGACACTCGGGCCAAGGGCAACCGCGTTTCTACCTTCGAACGACGAACCGCCGCACCGGCAGGCGCGTCTTCAGTCTCTCCTCTTACCTTTCGATGTCTCCGAACGCGCCTCTATCGCCCTTCGCCCCCCGCCCCTCCTTCGCTCCTCGCGCGACGAGATGAAAGAAAGAATAGAAAGGAAAAGAAACAGTAAAAAAAGAAGAACCAAAGGCGGACGGGCGGATTTTTCGTCGCTCGACATAAACGGAGAGAGAAGGTAAGAAAAATTAACGAGGGAATGTTAATAATCGGTGTGCGAGAGAGCTCTGTGCATTGCGTTTCTAACGGATTAAAGTTCCTTCTTTTTTTCCTCTTTGAATTAACAAGAACCGAAGAGCGTCTAGCGATGGTTGTTCCATGATATCGCATTATCGCGTCGTCTATTTAACCCTTTGGGGACGATGCGTTCTCCGAGAGTTCTCTCCGTTCGGAAGTTGACGCCGTGAGAGAAAGGACTCACTCTCAACGATACGAGTGGAACGCGACGCGATGAAATTCGCGAAACGAATCTGGACGCGTTCGCGGATAGTGAATTATTCTCGCGTCTGCGTCGCTCCGTGCGCAAAGGGTTAAAGAAAGAGCGGAAGAAAAGACGAAGAAGAAGAAGAAGAAGAAGAAGAAGAAGAAGAAGAAGTAGTAGTAGTGGTAGAAGAGACAGAAGAAGGTGTACATAGGCTCGCTCGTCGAGCGAGAGTGACGGAGGACAAATAGATATACCAAAAGAGTTTACCCTTGGGCGTCCTGAACGTCGCGATTCCAGACTTGCTGAAGCCCATGACGTTGTGCGCCTTGACCTCGACCCTGTAGAACGCGTTCGAGGCTAGGTCCTTCAGCCAGTGTCTCGTTCGAGCGGGACCTTGCACCTCGGTACTCTTGCAAGTGTCCTCCTGTAGCTCCCATTCGTCCGCCGCTCGCTTCACCTGGCAGTACTTGATCAGATACTTGTCGATCGGTTCTCCGTTGTCAGGGGGCGCCACCCAGCTCAGCTCGTACTGCTTGCTGTACGGTGACACGTCGTATTCCCCGGTCGATTTCGTGTTTATCCTTGGCTCGTTGGGGAACGTACGACCCGGTGTGGTCTCGCGGTAGTACGTGCCGTAATTACCCAAGCCTACCTCGTTCCTCGCCGCGAATCGAAACTCGTAAGACGTCTGCGGCTTCAGGCCTTCGATCGCGTACATGGAATCTGGAAGGTACCATATCGTTTCTCAGAAAATATTTTTTCCCTTTCTTTCACGGCTGACACGACGTTCGAATCCCTTTTCTCCCGAGTTTCTTCTCCTTCCTTCGTACGCAATAACGCGTAAGATCGGAATATACGATAATTCGGAGCAAAACGTATCTGGAAAGCAGCGAACGGATAAGAAGAACGTAAAAACTCACCCACGGACCAGGTCTTGTTCATAGCTTCGGCCCAACTCTGGCCGTTCTGCTTGTACTGGGCGACGATCGCCTTGATGGGTAGTTCCGGATGCGTGGCGGGTGGCACCAGGTCGAATCGGATCGTCGTCGCCGTGATCTCCATCATCTTGCTCTGCAGCATCTCCGTGGGCTTGGTGGCCTCCCTCAGCTCGATGACGTGCTCTCGCGTGCCGAGGGGATTCGCCGCGATGCACTTGTAGTTGCCGTAGAACCTATGGTCGAGCGGTTTCACCGTCAGCACCGAAATGGGTCCGACACCGATCTGCTTGATCATGGGGCTGTCTATCTTCTCGTCGCCGTGCATCGTCCACCTGATGGTCGCGTTTGGTATACTTTCAGCGATGCAGGTTAGGTTGACGTCTCTCTGCTCCCACGACCATACGGTCGTGTTCGGCATCGCGGCGAAGGAGGGGGGGAATTGCACCATGAGGTGACCGTTCTTGTGCGCGACGCCTCCCTTGTTCTGAGCCACGCACTCGTAGAGGCCGTCGTTCGATCGCAGCACGTTACGGATGCTCAGGGTGGCCGTGGTCTCGCCAGTGACGTCGTTCACGTCGTTCGTCAGTAGGATCAGGTCGTCGTCCGGTTGGGCACCGATCGCGTACGCCTTCTCCGACGTGTGCTTCCTGAAGGTGACCTGGGGCGAGGGTCTACCGAACGCCTTGCACGTAACGTCCACTTGGTTGCCCTGGGCCACCGTCTTGTTTTCGAATTCCATTATCTTAGGCTTGACGATGACGTTGACGACGATATTGGCCGTTGCGGTGCCCGCGGCGTTCGACGCCATGCACTGATACTCCCCGATGTCCTGTCGACTGACCGTCCTGATCGTCAGGATGCCCGTGTCCGCGTCGACACCGAATCGATCGGCGTTCGTGAGATTCTGCTTCGTGAGGGATTTGACCCAGGTGAACTTGGGCGGTGGTTTGCCCTTCGCCTTGCACTCGATGCTCGCGTCCTGCCCCTCGATCACCTCCACCGGTTTCGTCAGCTCCTCGATGCTCGGTCGCGTATGTACCTGCGATCGCAAAATATCGGATTTGCAAAATATCGCTAAGGAAGGATCGTTTTGAAATAAATCGTACGCGTTCGAGAGCGTTCGTTACGCTTGGCCTGAAAGATCGAGGTGTCAAGAGCGTTAAGTGGCCTTACTCGGACATCGTCGCCTTGCGATCGTATTCGTCGCTCGATGCGTCCAGATGGACGTTCGCCTGTTCTAGTTTCGTCTATCTATCTATGAAAATGATGGAAAGGGAGACGTACCTCGACTCGAATAGGGCGCTCCTGGAGCTCACCGGTGGTGAGGACCGAAGCGCGACAGGTGTAGATGCCATCGTCCGATTCCTGAACGTTCTTGATCTTCAGAGCGTACGTGTCGATGATGTAATGGTCGTTCGTCCTGATCAACTCGCCGTTGAAGAGCCAGTCGACCGATGGCGAAGGCCTAGCGCGTACCTTACAGAGAACGGAAAAGTCTTCGCCGAGAATAGGATTCTGATTGAGCGGTGCGTTGTCCCAGGTGATCGATACTGCAACATCGAATGCGACGGTCAGATTTCGCCAGTATAATGCTCTGGGTCCGATTGGCTCGACCGTTCGAGAAAGAGTTCAAACGAACCGAACGCTTTAACGCTTTACCGACCGAACTGCTTTAATTTAGGCGGCGATTAATAGCCCTCGTATTACCTATGGTCTCGATGGTGACGGATTTGTTGAGTGGCATGGTGTTCGCGTAGGTGGCCTTGCAGGTGTACTTGCCGGCCTGCTCCTCCTGAAGGGAATTGAAGAAGAGCGATAGGCTGCTGTCCTGATGGAGCTCCGTGTACATGGCCGCTTTGGAGTGGCCGGGCGACGTGCTGCGGATAGAACGGCCGGGAGAGATCAGTACCGCAAGGATATCATGGTCCATGCCGAGAGAGCGAATGCGTGACGCGTCGATGTGCGGGGGAGGACGATCGCGTGATATCGCGCCAGTTTAGTCACGAATAAAGAGAAGGTGATCAAGCGAGGGTTGGTCAAAGGGTTTGGCTGCTTCGGGGTTGGCCTTGGGTAGGAAGGAACGACCGTCTAGCATCAGCAGCAGCAGCAGCACGAGGACACCGTACACCCGACGTACGTAAACACATCGAAATGGCTTCTCGGTTGCGTCGAAGAGCGTGTAACATGGCAACGACCGCGACACGTAATGCTGCTGGTGTAGGCGGTATGGTGTGCGCTAGGACGAGAGCGAGCGAACAGGCAAGGGCGAGTTGTCCGTGTCACGGATAGTTTCTCGCTTGGAGCGCGCGCTTAACATCCAACGACGTGCGACACGATGATTGCGGCCTCGATGACTCTCTTACGTGCGATCACGTCGTATCTGGCAAACTCGATTAGCAAGCTACCGATCGGACGCTAAACACCGATGGTAAGGCTCGACGCTGCTTCGCCCGGGAAAATTGTCTCAAGGTGGATCGGGGGGAGGAGAGGGTGGAAATGCGAGAGAAACGCGCGCAAACTTATAATTTTATAATTATAGCTTGGATGCTTATTCGAGTGATTGCGAGTAGATCGAGCGACCAGTCGAGCTGCGAAGCGAAGAACTCTCTTCTTTTCTCTCGCTCTTTTCTCTCTAAGAAGGAGAAAAACGAAAAAGGAAATGCTACAGGTATACCTCGAGATACACGGTACTCGAGTTGCACGGTTTTTTACCAATTTTCATAGAAAGGACAAAATAATAAGTATCTATCGTATACAGGGTGACCGATGGGAACGCGTTGAATCTAAGTTTTTGCAAACGATCGCAGTTCCGTGTCAATTCCAATGGACGACACTTTGAAAACATTTTCTTTTTTTTATATCGTGTATTTCAATCGTTAAATTATTCATATATATGATGATAAGATTGACAAGTTTTCTCTAGAAAATGGCGATTAATTCATTTTATCCGGCCAATTCGTTACGAAGTAATAACTGTTCACTTTTAACACATTCCCATTGGTCACCCTGAATTTATCGATATAATTAAGCTACCTACCAAATTTCTTCCATCGTGATTTCTAGATTTTCAAAACGTCTCTTGGAAAGAAAAAAAACTGTAAACCAGTTAGACGGAACCGATCAATCGTGTAACTCGAGGGACACCTGTATCGAATATAGGCGGGAAATAAAAAGTATGTGCTCTCAAAGGCAGAATCACCGCGTCGGAACCTGGCAATCCGCTAATGGAAAATTTCCGTGGAAGCGATAACCGTATGGTCGTTAACGATACGACGGTACCGGCTGCCAACTCGAACGTTCGTAGTTTTAATTTCAACGACGTCGTAGGAAGGGACAAGCAAGAACACATCGACGTGCAACAATCGTGAAACGTAGGAGTCGCGTCTCTCGAGTTTGGCAAATTCGTCGTTTCGTGGAAGGTGCGAAAGGAGGAGATGAAACTGTAAGACGAGTCACGAGATGATCGAACAACGAGCGAAATGGCTTCGTGAGCAGGGGTGTGTGGGACGATGATAAAAAATATGAGACGTGAAATAAATCTGTGAGACACTACGACTGCGTGTAAAATATTCTTGAATAGATTATGTTATACTCGCCTTTCGATCGGTAAGACGACGAGTCTGTGTGCAAAAGAAGTGAGAGAAATTCGTTAAAATTAGTGCTGTGGGTGTTGGTGGTGTCTTAACCGTGTGTAAAACGCAAGACTATCGCGATAACCGAGAGACTTCTCGACCAAATCGATCGATGAGATCGATTAGGCGTGGCGCGGATAAAATCGTGACGATTCTTCATAGGTCGTCGCTGGAACGACGAATCCCATTTAATAAGCTAGACGCGCGTTGTATATTCATCGTCGATGGATTTGGTTTTGACTTTCGCGTATAGTGGCAAAATAACGAGCATAAACGAGGATGCAACCTTCATTATCGAAATATCGTTTACGTGCACTCTCCATTACGCGCGTATCTATTCGAGCGTGCTTCTGATTCTACGATTTGGCAAGCGCGAACGTTGTGCAATCGATTACCGAATAATCGGATATTACCGAACCATCGTAAAATCACGAGGTGCGAAGTAACAAGAGAATCGAAATAACGCGATAATGTACGGTCCGTAGGAGTTATAAATATTCGGAAGAAAATATCTTTCGATCGCTCGTGAAGTAATCGAGATCGTTCGGTTCGAAGTGGCTAAAAAGACCTATGAAAATGTACGCGATAGGTGGAAAATTACTCGCGCGCGTCGAAGAAGTAAGATTAAAAGGTTTGTCTCCAAGACGATCGCTTGTACGATAAAAAATGGAACAAGAGCCTGAAATTGTCCTTCATCGCGAGAAACGAAAGATACAAATTTCTATTATCGCAATTGAAATTAAGATTGATTTGTCGAGGCTCGGAAATAAAACGAAACGTGGAAAAGTTCTATTAGCCACGAGTATGCGTTCCGAAATTAATTTCGATAATGGAGATTCTATTACAGCTGTGCTTAATCTCTTCAGACCCGTGGCTCTCTGTAACGAACGCGTATGCTCCGAATGCCGGGACGATATCGTTTATTTCTACGTTTATCCACTCGCTAAGTACTGCCCGAAGTGCATTCTACTTCATAATCTGTTACAAACGATTATACTTACAAAATGTTAAAGCACGCGACAAACTAAAAACGAAGAGATTTTCCACGTTTAACGTTTATATAATAGTCGATTAACGAACGTTGCTCGCACTCTTCTCGTTAGCACAAAATTACGATTCGAGCGTCGAGTCTGAAGAGACTCGCGTACCTTAGAAAAGTAATGCAATTTTGTACGAGCGAAGGATACAAATATACGAACGAAAAATACAAGTCGTCTTATTTCAATCTAGAAATAGGATTCATCAAATTACGGAAGTTTTATTAATTCGACCGTAAACAATTTTTTTCACTTGCACCGTTTCCTCTCTCACTCGGAAATCGTTTCCCTCTCTCGTACTTTCAGAATTTATTACAGTTTCTACGTCTTGAACCTTGCGAAGGACGACAACGACGTGATTCTTTTCTTTTCAAGATCGCGTCGATATCTCGTAAAGTGTTAAACGCGAACTGCTCGACGCATACCCGTCGTAATATTGGTATCTCTTTCGATTCCGGAAAGGTAAATTCCATTTGCACTTTGCGTTATCGATGGAGTCGCGTTCGTCCTTACGGGTTCATCGATCGACGACTCTCGTTCCTGTGTCGCCGTGAATATTTAACGAAGAGATTCGGCCGAATTGTTTCCTTCTCCGTACGGTCGTCACCCTCTTTCAAATTGGTTTACGAAGGATCTGCGAGGTTAAACGCTAGCCAAACGATTCGCCATGATCGGCCTTGAATTTACTCACTTGAGGGAATCGATGGCGCGGTTCTGCGGGTCGAGCCACTGCATGTTGGCGATCAGCCTTACATCGTCGACTTTTGGCTTGCAGGTGAGGATGATGCTGGAACCGATCGGTTTCGTCTGAGTGTCGCCGCTCGGCAGTATCTCCAAGGAGGCTTCGTTGGCACGAGCTAGAAAAATACAAGCGAGAAAGAACGGTTATGACGCGGTCGAGAGTCGCGACGAATACGAATTGCGCTTTTTAAAACATTCGCGCGCTGGTCGTACATTTGGTAGGTGTCGAAAAAGGGTTAGTTGACTGCCGCGCGCATTTTCTATGGTGCGATACATATTACGTTGAAATATTATTTACGATAGATCGGCTGAGATCTAGTTTGAAAGCACCCAACAATACGAAGGAGTGTTTCCAACTGGTTTTCGAATAGAAAGAGATTTTAGTTGGCGGACTCTCAATACTTCGACCTTTCTCCGGATACTTTAGTCGAGGAAATCAGAGCGCAACTCGAAGCGCTAGATTTGACGATGGAATCGTCTGGATTTAAAAGGCGCCTCGTCGAAATCGAACGTTCGAAAGTTCGATACGAGCTCGCAAATGGAAAAATCGCGAGTTCGTTTCTGCAAAATCGTAGAATCAGTGAAACCGCACAGGGAGCGACCGTTCCATTGGCGTTTCGTTAGATCGAAACGGAAACTTCGTTCTCGTATAGAGAGATCTAACGGCGAGTGCAGGAGCAGACGATACGAATGTACAATTCGACCGCTCGTAGCTCGTGTACGTCGGTTTGCGCACATCGAACGGGCAAAATACCGTCCATTCCAGAGGCAAATCACATTCGAAGATCGCATTAACGACGACGTTGCCGCAAGATCCTCGTTGTCCTTGCGAAACGATCTCACGTTTACGTGGATATCGCTCGAGGCGAGCTTTACTCTCGTTCGATTAGCGCCAACCAAATTGGAACGAACGACAAACGCTCTCATCGCGCATCGACCATTCGCGTATTTTTAAATACGATTCTTTTTAAGCGCGAGGCTGTATCGGACGAGGATAAGCGCGAAATCCATTAAAACGCGCCACGTCGCACGAAAAGCATCAAACACTGTAACACGTATCAAATATACATTACCTCATCGATATCTTCCTCGACAAAAATTCGTTTGAGCCACGCGATTTCCATTCAGCCGTACCAGTGTTTGCGTCGAAATAAATTTATTAAAAAAAAAAGAGAGAAACGAAGATACGTCGACGCTAAAACGTACCACGCAGAGAACTCCCATGGTAATTCACAATTACGTAAATGTTACTTTATAAAATCGTAGGAAATCCATAAGTGTTCACCGATAAACGAATGAATATAATATACCAATAAATAAAAATAAAAAAATACGAAGATAAATAAAAAGAACGAGGAGCATAAAAAAATCGGCATATTTCAAGTTTTCCAACACTTTATAACGTTCACGCTGGTAGTTCGCACTTAAATGTCCCATCGGGCGAACCAATTTAGTTCGTTCAGTAAGCAGAAAAAATATCCGTGTAATTGAAAATTAAAATAATGGAATTTTTTCAGTTTAGCTCGGCGTCGCCCGTAAAGCAAAGCGCTCTTAGAGTGGTCGCATTAATTGCAGCGTCGGCGTGAACGTGTTAATCAAGTTTTTCCGTCAACGAGACTCGTTGACTTATGATGTTTTTTAGCTAACACTTTACCGGTCGCAAATTTATCGTATCTCCGTTAGGTTGGCGCCGGCGAGTGTCACGCAGGTTCTACTAATTTCGGTAGAATTTTACGACAAAGTGGCAAGATAGAACTACAATATTTCGAACAGCTTTTCACCAATTACCGTAAAATCTATACTACGATTTTCGCTGCCTACGATCCGCTTTGGAAATAAGCCTCTCGCTCCTCTTATAGCTTCTGTTAAAAGCAATGTAACGTTGACTCTTTGCACTCGAGAGGCGACTTTCAGGCGTCACGGCGTTAACCTTTCGCGGTCGGCAGATTTTGCTCTTAGGAGAACTGGCAGGTCGGAGTAAATTTAGCGTTTCGTCCGCTAAATCACCGATATGAAGTCCTGGCTTCCGTGTACAAATATCGCGGTACTTCCATGGCGACTTGTAAATATCCCTGCTGTGGGGACATCGACCGCGAAGGGTTGAGATGCAACTCGAGAGAAAAAAATTTGCTTTGGGAATAGAAAGAACGAAAAGTCGCTCAAACACTTACGATTTATAGAAATTTTAGTAGACCGGTTGAAAGGAGTTTTTCGACAACCGCGAGATGGAGGCTGTCAGGCTAAATGGAAAGCTTTGCGTTAAAATACAACGTTCGCGTAAATTAATTTCTATATAAAGCCATTTAATGCGATCCGTAAGACGCTCGTCGCATACGCGTCAGATCGAAAAAGTCGTCGAGCGCAAAGGATCAAACCGTACTTGGACGAAGAAAAAAGCGCGGACCTTTACCGTAAATGCGCAAGTTACGAGCGTCACGAACTGCCAAGGGACTAAGAATAATTCAACGACGGACATGGAACGGAGTTCGATGGAAACGGAAGGTACGATCGGACGTTCTGCAATCACGATGAAAAATCTCCGTCTTTCTTACCGTCCGTGCTCGGAGACGGTGGGACAGCGCTAGGATCCCTCACAACGTAAACGCAGAGGATGGAGATGCAGATGGAGGTACCAGCGGCGACGGCGGTGGTGCTCATGCTGCTGGCGACGTGACGTTTGTCGTCGACACTCCTCTCTCTCTCTAACCATCGCCGTCGTCGTCATGGTGGTCGCGCCGCCACAGCCATACAACGGGGACAAACAGCGTGCCGGGACTACGCGATGGTATTCCATGCGCCTGGCGTGACACCGACGCTTCCACGACGACTGCGACGGCGACTAGCCCCTCCCAGCCCCTCCCTCCCCTCCTCCTCGACCGGTCGATTCGATACGCGACCAAGAGACAACAGGAAGCGAGAATTAAGCTAATTAATCGCGACGAGCGAAAGTCCGGAATTGGCCTAACTAGGAAACGTTGCGTGGAGTTCCTTGTCGTTTCTCTACTCGGCTCTTTCGGTCTACCCTCCTTGTCCTTTCGTTCTCGTCGATGCTCCTCCGTCGTTGTTCGTATTCCACTTCTACGCGCTCCGTGTGTTTTGCCGAGAGATACGTTCGAAATTTCGGTAAATTCGCGTATTTGCGGCGAACTCGCCCCGTCGAAATGGCGCCACGGTTTCCCTTTATCGTCGATATTGTTTGCGTTTATTTTCGCAAATAACTCGATCTCGCGGTTCCGTCGTAACGTAACAATTTTTTTTTTTTTTTTCA
>JAITYT010000478.1:641696-662483 GCA_025433975.1 Liostenogaster flavolineata
CACAACCTTTCTCGCGCTACGTAGCGTTCAATTTTCCATGCATTATCCCGAGAGCCCGTTTCACCCCCTCCGCCTCTGCGCACCCTCTCGGGCCGCGTTACGCACCGCTATTTCCACGAGCGTGGGCTGCCCCGTCCGATCGGCGCGATCCTCCATTGTAGCGTCGTCCGGCGAGGCCGCTGGAGCATCGCGTTAAAATGCAGGCGGTTGCTCGCGGCGCGATACGACCGCGGCACACCCAATGGATCGCGCCATTGTGCCGCGAGTAACGCGAGAATAAAGGACGCTTCGAAAGAAAGATTCGAAAGGACGCCCGATGAAGGACGAATCCACTCGCTCGCCATTTTTTCGCCCCTCTTTTTGCCGAATTCCGCTCGTTTACGGTCGGCTTTGGCGCTCGACCACTCCGATCGTACGATTTGCCTTTTTTCCAAGCGATTTTCTCGCGATTTCGACGCCGAGGGTGCTCGTTCTACCTTTTTTTGGGGGGGAGGGGGATTTTGTATCGGGTCGTTCGAAAGGGTCGTGCCGATTTTCGGTTTTTTAGAAAATTTATTTCTTATCTTATTGTTTATATATATATAATTTTTTTTTCTTCAAAATCGGCACGAACTTTCCGGACAACCGAATATTTTCTTTTTTTGTTTTTTTTTTCCTTACGTTCCTTCGTCGCATTTTTCGGCGACTTTTCTCGAGGACCAGCATTTCGATGCGATTACGAGGCACTAACGAGCGCAAGAACGCGCAAGAGGGAGACGTCGACAGCATCGCGTCAAAGGGAATATCTCCGAGAATCGTCGGGAAAGATTCCACAGGAAAGGAGATATTTTTTTTGCGAGATTTTCCGACGCGACGATATAACGCTGCTGAAAGTTCCGTTTCATCGAAAACTTCGGTACCGACGATATGCAAATGAAAGGAGCTCGCGGGGTCTTTCGTCTCTCGGCGCCGAACGTAAACGAAGTTTCGCGACGATCTGCCAGAGATAGAGTGAAACAGAGTGAGATAGAAAGAGAGGAGTTCGTAGGAGCTCCGTACGAAGAAGTTATTTTATATCTAAGCGACGAATCGAAATGCATGCCGTTGCCGGTGTCAAACGGAAACCAAACGAAGTATTAAGATAGTCTCCCGGAAATGTTCCGAATTCAATTTTACCGTATCACGGTGCGTCGTGGCTTTAACCCTTTCACTGCTACTCTTTACCGCTCTCTTACTTATTTTACTTGTTATTTGTTCAATTTTTCAAATTTCAATACGCAAATACATACATTAAAGTTGCAAATTATGGCGTTTTTAAACTTTATCATTATCAATAAACGATATACAATATATCGAAAATAAGAAAGATATTAAAAATACAAAATATTAATTTTTGAGTGGACAAAGTAACAGTAATTGGAAATACTTGGCAGTCGAAGGGTTTGGAATAGACGTTCTTCACAAAGATACCGAATGTCATTCTAGGACCTGTTCCCCATTTATTCTTCGCATGTAAATCCTTGCAAGTCGAATTTTTATCGGAGTATCAGAAACACGGTGAAACTGTCGGAACGTATCGTTTTCAATGCTTTCCATCGATTTTCGAGCGAGTCGAAAGCAACGCGCTTTATACGATAGAACGACGGAAAATGTAAATTCGAACATGGTGAAATTCGATACTTACAGCTCATAATTTTCATATTTGGCGCATTATTAACGTTATTATTATCACGATGTCGGATTATTAACCTTTTGCATTCGACGCTTTTTTCGGTCAACTCCGAATAATTTTACGCATACGTAACGAGTGTCTTACAGGCCACGTAAAATGAGTTTATATAGAAATAAACTTACAAACATGTAATATTGTAATGTATTATTTAACATTTACACCCTTACGAATAGAGTCTTGCGATATCGGGCTCTGTATTGTTGTTCGGTTTATCTAAACGCGTCTCGATTTTTTTCGATAGGAACAAACCTTACGAGGCCTCTTCGAGCCTGTGAGAACGACAAGAAGCATCTTACTCAACCTGATTTCTTCGGAATTGGAGTTCGACGTCGAAGTTCCATCTCGCGGTTTTTAACTACTCTAGAAAGAATATAGGAATTAATCAGGTAGATTTTCATTCTTAAACAAATTTTCTTTTCTCGAGTTACCACTTGAAACGCCGTAACGCCTGAAAGGCGCCTCTCGAGTTGCTGCATCGAGTGGTGAGGCGAGGAAAAGGCACCTCTCGAGTGCACAGGGTTGAAAGGAAAAGGCAAATGGAAAAATGGACCGTTTCGGCAATGGATGGACCCGATATCAAAACCCGTAGAATAAAAAATGATCGAACGCTTCCGCGAGACCAGCAAACCGTCCCATCTCCATTAACCTCGTCTCGTCTCGTCTCCTTTCGTCCCTTTTCCCTTCCTTCCGCTCCGTTCGCGGTCTTAACGACCCGTAATCGCAAGAAGTCCCAGCGACGACATCGTTACGGCCAATTAAAAACATTTCCACGGTAGGCAGACGTGGCATCTTCGCTCCTCGGCTTTTCTTCGCGGTGCGCGAAGAAGGAAAATAGGAAAAAGAATAAGGAGAAGGAGGAAGGGAGGGGAGGGGGGAGGGAAGAGACACGAACGTTGCGTTCTTACTTTTCGTAGGAGGAAGAGGGTGCAAAATTAAATTTCCTCGATGAGATCCTCGCCAGGGAAGGTGCGGATGGCACGCGAAAAAGGGTAAGAGCACGAAGGGGAAAGAAGGAAGAGGAGAGGGGGGAGGGGTCGGTTAAGACGAGCCACGACTTAAATAATTCAGTCGGGGAGAACGCTCGCTCGGCAAGACCTTCGAAAACTTTCCCTTCGATGCTCGGTTTTCCGCATTCCCGGCAGCTGCCATTTCGTATTCCTCCCGCCTTCCGCGTTTTCCCGCGACCTCCGCGACGACAACGGCGACGACAACGAAGAAGCGGAAGAAGAGGAGGAAGAAAACGAGAGTGGAAACGTCGGAGGCACGACGGGGAGGACACAGTGGATAAGAAATCGTCGATTCGAGGGCGGAGAGGGAAAGGGAGTCGATATTTTTTCACGTTACGCACGTGTCGCTGCCGACGAGAAACTCAACGGAAGTATCAAATTTGATTTTCCTCTCGGCACCGTCGTCTTTCATCCCTTCGATCGACGTCGAACGAAATTGCAAAGGAGAAATAAAGACACGACGATAGAGAAAAAGCATCTACCGCCTGCCACGATTTCTCTTCCTTCAATCATTCCCTCGTTCAATGAAAGAAAATCAGGAAATTTCCCGTAGACACGAATGAACCAACGTACGTATTTCTTCGACTATCCTCGATGCTTCATCGACCTATAATTTACGATCCGTCGATTGTTCTCCGGCGAATCGCGATGATCTCGCTTCTTCGATAAGGTCTAAAGTCTTCTCAAATTGTCCAATATTCACGAACGCGTCGAGCATTTCGCAAAATCTCGAATGGAGGTGGCAGTCTTTCTCGTCGTTTCACTGCGACCTTTCGACGGTTGATTTCGCGATCGTCGAGGGTGGTGTAACGAAGAGAAAACGTGACCAGACCTCGCGATGGAACTTCGTTACCCTCTCGAGAGGAAGAGGATATTGATTTCTGGTAGCGAACACGCCTGCCAGCCGCTGTACTCCTGCAATTAATATCGGGGACGCATTAAGAGCGTGGCTGCCGCTCCTTCGTTCCTTTAAATAATTACTTCGTTGACCTCCTTCTTCTCTTCGTCGTTTTTCACTTCCGCGGCCAGTATTTTTCACCTACTCGCTCTCCTTCGGTATCGGCGACTTAATTCGCGTAGGAGCCAAACGAAGGCGCCGTACGACGTAACTTCGCGAACTTCGAGAAAAACGGAGATGTAGGAGAGTGGAAAAAGGAGAAAAAACGCTTTACGACTTTCCATCTCGACGCGCCTCGCTGGTCCAAGCTGACGTCGATACCAACGCGAGTTCGACAGCGAAAACAACCTCTCGTTTCTCGAATAGACCGAGACCATGCCAATCTCGCCGTAAGATTTTCTCGATTAAATTCGCGAGTCATCGAAGGAGAATCAAGACAAAAAGCAGACCAAACCGAGACGTTCGCTTTTACGTTCGTGAAAATTCTTTTTCTCTTACGAAAGAGTCGTTCGTTCGTATCTCGACGATTATTTGTTATAAATTATTGCAAACGCGTTTACCGAAATTCCATCCGTAGGAACGTACGATTTAAATCTCTCGTAGAAGAAAAACGCAATTCCGTCCTCCTCCTCCTCCTCCTCCTCTTCCTAGTCGTCCATCCATCGCCGCAAGGATAAAAATAGCGTCGATGTCGTGAAAAACCGTACATCATTTCTGACCGCTTCGCAACGCGCGTACTGGAAAAAAGGTCGTGTCTCCGTTGACAATAAAACGAACGGGAAAATCTCCACGTGGCTCCCCTCCAAAAAAAGAGAGAGAAGCAGAGAGAAAAATTACGCGCTAGCACGATCGCGCTCGCGTAATCCGCGCCAGGATTTACGAGCTACTCGCCGTCGAATTTCGTCCTTGGAACGTCGACGGGCCCTTCGAGTGTCACGAGGCGCCCCAACGAAGTCGCGTCGTTTTCCCGAAAGTAGCGGCAATGTAAATCGAGTGGCTTGGATTTCGCATACTTTTCCCTTCCTTCTTCGAGTCTCCTTCTTCTCGTCGTCTCCTCGTTTTCGTCTTATCGACGAAGGGCTCGAAAGTCGGGCGTAAAGGCGTACGACGCGAACAAAAAATGGAAAATGTGGAAAATGCAGAAACACGCGTGTTTTCGACACGCATGGTCAGTCGAAGGAAAGAGAACGGTACTTCGTCTCGATCGCAAAGAGGAGGAAACAGTTTTGAGTGGAAAAAACGAGGAAACTGCCATAAGCAGATCGATACTTTTGGTTGGGTACTCGATGCCAAGTGGAGAAGATCGAGCGTATGGTCGGTCGTGCGCTTCGATTTTCTCTTAAGACTGCGACCGTTTAATTCCTCTCCATGGGAAATAATGACGCGCGTACGTCGAAGGATATGGAAATATTCTCGCGACGATCGAAATGGCAACTAGCACGACCCAGCGAAACGTTGGAAAATTCACAGAGATGCGATTTATTTCGGTAGGCTCCTTTTTTTGCCCGGTTAAACGCGCGCACGCGGCGATAAATCCTTCGTATTAAAACGTGTCGTTCGTCGCGACCAGATTTTGTTTACTATCAAAAACGTGCGAACTGAAATTTATTTTCGTCGTAACAAAGAAAAAAAAGGGTAAAAACAGGGACGCGTGCGAGGGAAGGAGGAAAGCTCGTAACGTTTAAAGTGTCATCGTGAAAAATAAAACGACCGTGCGAAAGAATTCATGTCGTCGCGTTCGCTTACTCTCCCACGCTCTAAACTATGCGGGATATCACGAAGATTCGTATTTCCTAGCTGCTCGATCTCTTTCTCCATCGATGCGATCCATGCGATAACTCACGCTCCATTCGTCCAAGAAGATTTTCTCGGCGAAATTCCAACCTTCCTTTCAAGAATACGCGCCTCTGCTACCGACCGAAGATTATACCTTTCTGTGGCGATTTATTGATAATTTTAATATAATGATAAAAATTCTAATAATAATAATAATCATCGTGTTCTTCCATTCCACTGCCTCTTATACCTGTAGAGTATAACTCCAGAGGAGTAGGAGGACTTCTTCGGAGTTCTAGTGGAGCGGAGACTCGACATCTTTTGCAACTAAACTGCTTGGACGTACGTCGTTGTATCACAAAAAAAAATTCTTTTATCTTTGTGTATTGTCTATTAATATATTTATATTAATAATATAAATATAAAATTACAGTGGTATATTATTTGTAAAATATTATCGATGATCGAATGGGATCATTGAGCAGGCGGCAGTCGAACGATACACGAGAGACTATTATAACAGAAGTAGTATCAACCGATGCTAATTCTAATAAACTCATTGAACGTCAATTTTCACACTCGGCTTGCACTCAGTTTGCCTGTACGATCGTTGTCAAAACTCTCCGACTTGTTTTCCGTTTCCTGGCCACGCCAGATTACAAAACAACAACAACAACATACATGCGTACACATATACACACAGTTTGTTTGTTTGCGGTTACTACGAAAACTCGACGCTCAACGCTCGCACTCGCATGCATTTAGTATGACAAACTTTGTCAACCCTTTCCTTAGGTTATCTCAAAATCGTAGCTTCCGATCGGATCGTCGCGGCACAATTTGCACGAGGTCGAGGAACGAGCGAGCAGCGGCACCGATACGGAACGGATACGCATCCCTAATCGACCTTAATCGAGGCGGACGCGTTAGGGAGCGCATTCGTAGTCGCCTCCGCCTCTCCGCCCGGCCTTAACCGTAAAATCTCTGCTCGTTTAATTCGCGATGTTTGACGCCGTTCGTAACGGGAGAGCGCGCGGCTGGCTCTCCCGAGGTGCGAGGCGACATCCCACGCCCGATGAACTCCGATATTAGCGCGCCACGCGGTGGAAGAATTCAAGAACGATGTAGAAAAGGGAAAGTGAGGGAATGGAAGGGTGGGGGCGCGTTGCACTCGGTGAGTTATCATCGCGAGGAGATTTTCCCGCTGCGGACTGCTCGGCAGGTGCTCAGGAGACCATTTTATTAAAGCTAGGCGTTTGTTCATTAATTGTTGGAGAGAGAGAGAGAGAAGGAGGAGGAGGAGAAGGAGGGTTTAACCAGCTAACTGTGATTGACGAGTGTCAATATTTTGAGACCAGGCTGGAATACAACAAACAAATCGGTTGAAGCAGCGTATCAGTTCGCATAACGGACTTATTTATGTGCGGTGATAACGTTTTTTAGATGTTAACGTAAAAGAGGCTGTTTTTAGCTAATTTAATTTAAATTTAAAAATATATATTATAATTAAAATGTATATGTTAATGTTAAATGAACGAGTAAATATTGATAATAAAATTGGCCCTTACTCTGTGATCGACGAGTATACTCGTTATGGCTCGATTTTCACGACACATATAGGTGCGCGCTCTCAAAAGAGAACACCACAGCAAACTGGTTAAGGAAAATCGCAATTTTTGATGTCGCTTGCGAGGAAAGCATGCGGTTAATTCTCGTTGGTGGTTCTCTCGAGGTGCGAGGCGACATCATACGCCCGATGAACTCCGATATTAGCGCGTCACGTGGTGGAAGAATTCAGGAACGCTGTAGGAAAGGGAAAGCGAGGGAATGAGAGGGTGGAGGCGCATTGCATTCGGTGAATTATCATCGAGAGATTTTCTCGCTAGAGACTGCTCGAGGGAGCGTTTTCTTAAAACTATCTAGCCACTTGTTTATTCAATAGTTGGAGGAAGAAAGAACGTCTTAATTTCGACTTAATCAACATAGACCGACATAATTCATGAAAAATTGCGATGTCGGAAGTCGCTGGTGAGGAGAGCACGCGGTTACCTCCGATATTAGCGCGCCATATGGAGGAAGAATCCACGAGGAACGAGAAGAAAAGTCGTATTCTCCGAATGGAAAGACAACTGCCGGCGTCATGCTCGAGATTAATCGTATCGACGCGTTTAAAGGGGAGCCACGGCGTTCGGAAGCAAGGAAGCCAATACCAAAGCCGTTAACAATTAACTAGATCTTTGCTAGGGCTTCCTTCAATCGCCGTTCTTCCATTCAATTATAGACTCGCAGTCTATAGAGCCGAGAGAACGTGGAAGCTCGCAAAACCACGACGACGACGACGACGACGACGACGACGACAAGAAGACGATCATCGATGAATCGAAGCACGTAGACGACTCCGGCTTGGAGCTTTCGACGCTCGATAAGCTTCGATTATCATCGACGTGCATGCATACGTACGTATCGTACCTGCAGCTGCGTTCATTCACGGGAAGAAGAAACGATTCGCGTCGCGCTGCGACTCGTGCGGGTGGCAGCAGTGCCTGAAAGGGGGGAGGAAGATGCTCGGCATACCGCGCGACCACATCAAAATATAACGCCAACGCGAATAGAAAGCAATGGCTTGGTGGAAGAAGAGGCGACGAGGAGAGGGAGAGAAATTACAACGCGGTAGAAATTGAGGGTAGAAGGGGAAGGAGGAAGAGGAGAGACGCTTGACTAAATGAAAACCGTCCGAACAGAAATTCCTGGACGGTTCACGCGGTTCGACGATACGTTCGGGCTTGGTAACTAGCGTATGGAAGTAACGCGCCAATTTCCAGGTATTCGACGATCATTTTCATTCTAACGGCTAATTTTCCTCCTTCGATTTCGAACGGCCGTCTCGTTATCGTCGAATATGCCTATCTCTGTCTTTCCTGCGACTTTGGCGCTTTTCTCTTTTTCACCTTCGCTGCTCGTTTTAATGCGTTCTAGTTTGGATGCGCGTGTGCGGGCGCGTCTGTGTAAAAATTCGATTTCTTAGCAATTTCGTCGAAGGCTTCGTTCGAAAAGATACACCGGTAGGATAGTCGATGCCGACTGGGGCCCAGACAACGATAAACGCGTAAATTTGGCGGCGACGCCCGTCGCGACGATGCCGCAATAAAATTGCAATATCGTTCGATAACGATGATGCACGATCTCCGATAATGGCAAATGAAATGCGCGTAGTCGACTCGATCTCGTGAATCGAACAGCGTTGACGATATGAATTTAGGGATGGATATTATGTCCCTTCGATGATTTTGCAACGAAATGCATTTCGATTAACGATGACAGGATGGGGAAGGGTTCTGTAAATTACTCGAATTTTTATCGAGAGTCGAACGCACGAATAACGTCGGAAATATTTCACGTTCGATACGACCCTGCTAATTGGTTATGGTACAAGTTGATGGAAATTCTACAATTTTTCTTCCTTTTCGAGTTTGCCTATGCAAACGTACTCGGAAACAACGAGTTCATTTAACTGGTTGCAGAGTTTCCCTTTTCTCTCATAAACGAAAACGAAATCTCAAAAATACAGAAAATGACGAACTGAACGCATAACGTGGCGTCGACGATCTACGAAGAATCATCATCCATCGAGGATAAACCGAAGAAGCGACGAATAATTTTTTATCTTATAAAAAAAATGAAGGCAAATTCGATTCAGTTAGAAAACGCTGTAAAAATTGCACGATAAAAGTTATTTATCTAAATTTTATTAAAATAGTCACGTAAGAGCTTGGAACTCGTTTAGTCGAGTAAATGTTCGAGGTTCCAACCCAAAGGTCCGAATGTTCGCTAAAATAATTTTTTAACGATTAAATTTATTGCTGTTTTCTTGCTAATTATGGCTCCGCGCTATCGAAGAATTGCAAGGCGTACGACAACAACAAATTAATTGAATCCTAAAAGTGTGGGTCGTATATGACCCACGCGATTTGAACGGAAAGCTTTGAAAAATCGGTCCGGCGGAATACGACGACGACAAAGACGCGATCGAAACGGACACGACAGGGGCGAATAGATGCTCTTGTTTACCGGAACCGTTGCGTGTACACGGTGGAGATCTACGGCTCTATCCACTAACCCGCTCGAGAAGACACGTAGGAAACGACGTAAATTGAGCGCAGTCGCAAACTCCATTTCTTCGATAATCCGTAGCGACGATGACGACGCAATGACAACGACAACGGTGAGGTGAGAGGCGGCGTCGTAGGTTCGCAGTGTCCTTCTTATCTCATCCGTTCCTTCGTCTCGTTCTTTTTACCAGCGTCGTTTTACCGGTTTCGTTCTTCTCCCCGTCCGCGTCTGCGTCACGGCGCCGCTACGACGCGACGCCGTCGTCGGGATTAGAGGCGTCCCGTGGCGCGCGAATAATTTCCACGTTGGTTCACCGATGGCTGGAGAGCGGAAAATTAATAATTGGTTGCGCAGCCGGTGGACCGGTCGCCTTTAAAGGTGGCATCGTGACCACGGGAAGGTGGCAGAGATACGGTGGCGACGACGACGTCCAGACGACCCGACACGGCTCCAGTCATCGATCCTTATCTTGCTTTTTTTATCGATTTTATTTTCCCTCGCCTTTCCTTTGCGCGCTTCTTTTTCGTTGTTACGCTCTTACTCCTCGGTGGAGCTTTTATTTTGAAAAGGTTCTTTCGGGGGGGCTCTTAATTACGGCGTAAAAACTGAAAAAAGAGGAGAACGCGAAGAAAAAAGTAGTCGATCGAGCGTCGAGGGTCTCCGGTGCTCTTTCTCTTTGTACCTTCGCGAGAAGAAAAACAGGCGGGAGTGAGAGAAAGAGGTTTATCTCGACCCTTTGTGATATTTTCCAGTAACGTCGTTGAACACGCGATCCAACGAAAATAGAATCCGCGCTAAAAGAAGAAAAAGAGAATGGAAGAAGGAAAGAAGAACATAATCGATCCAATAAAATTGTCAATCGATGAATTAAAACGAAACTAATCGAGCAGTAAATTACGATGCGTACGAAAGGAGCGAGTGAAAAGATGGAGAGAGCGTCGATTTCGCTTCGATAAACAAAATCCTCTCTCGGCTCCCTCGCCTCTTCCACGTTTCGTTACCGAAGAGGGAAATAAAAGCGCGTGCCGCTACTTTACGGCGTTTTTCAATCGGCGTGCACGACGACGACGACGAAACCTTGGGGAACGCAAATAGAATCTTCCCACGGAAAGGAACAAAATTAAATCGACCGGTGGACTTTTGAAACGCGCCAATTTCCAGATTGACTCGATCCGCGCACGGAAATAACAAGAGGGAGGGCGAAGAGAATTCCTCTCCTCCATACTTCTCGCTTCCTTCGTGAAAAACGACGACGTCGCTTTGCCGACTTTTCCATTTTCCTCGCGCGTCGACATCTCTCTTTTTCGTAACAGCGTCGGGAATTAATTTCACCGACCATTCCCGTGAAAAGCAAGACGAAATAGGGACGATTCGCTGATGAATCAGCCTCGTTCTTCCGAGTAAAAGAGGACACGTCATTATCATTTACAACGAGATGGTCCATCGAGAAACGATTCGACGGACTAGGGGTAGCAACTCGAGACGATTTTACGCATACGTTACGAGTGTCTCACGCGTCACATAAAATGGGTTTATATGGGAATTAAATCACAAAAACGTTATATTTTTGGGTACGTTATCTATGTTTGCACCTTTACAAATAGAATTTTGTAACGTCAGGCTTTGTATTTTTGTTTCGTGTTACAATTTGTCTGCTGGTTATATATTATTTACTAGGTTTCCAAGAGTATAGAAATAACTTGGGCAAATTCCCATTCCTAAAAAAGAGAGGCACCTCCCGCGGGCGAAAGGGTTAAAATGTCACGTCCAAAGCGTCGTATTCGGAAGTAGTCCCATTGAAATATGTCGCGTTGATCGTGTAGCGAGAATATATTGGAGAAAAGGACGAAAGAAACGAAAGGCAAAAAAGAGAATGCAAGCGTAGCTCGTTCGCGGACAAAAGCGACGAATCGCCGAACCCCGAACGATCGCTAATTGCCGGAATAAAAATTCGTTCCGGAGCGTGAGGACGGCTCGCGGTGATGGTGGTGGTTACGTATCGCAAATCGAATAATCTTCGTTCCATTTCGTAAAATTAGTTTCGATATTGGCTATGTGCGCCGGCTAGGAGCGTGGTGCGATCGGTTATGCGCCGGAAGTGCCGTATACTATATATCTAACCTACGGAAAGGGAAGAAATTCCGACGATGGTCAGAACGTGCCACGAATCTCTCTCCTCTGCCTATTACTTCTATCCTCCTTCTTCTTCCAATGGCCGATGTCGTCGTTGTTCTTGCATCTTCCTCCCACCCTACCTCCCAAATACAGGATGGCGATGGCTACGACGCTGGTAGTGCTGGTTGAATTTCCAGTCGAGCGGAAGGTCAATCTCGACGCTTCGAAATTTCGGACCACCCCGGCACGACGAAATTAACTGTCAATCTCAATTTCACCCCCTCCCTTTCCTCCTCCTCCTCCTCCTCCTTCTCATCCACATCTATCCGGTTCTACCCTCGGCAAAGGCGAGGCGCTTCCATCCTTCTTCCTCTGCTCGCGCTACCTACTACTCTCTACTCTTCGCCGCAAAAGCCACCAGCGACGACATCACCAGCTTTGCCAGTCGTAGGATCAGCAGCAGCTCGCGCACCGTTGCCCGGTCCCACGCGGAACGACGACGTGGCGCGAACTCTCTCTCTCTCTCCCGATCTTCCCTTTTCCTCTTCCTATGGGTTACCGGTTCGATCCTCACCCTCCCTCCTCGCCGCCCTCGTCGTATTCAGCCCCCGACACACGTCAATTATAAAAGTAGCGGGCCTGACAGGAACGTCGAGGCCCCGTCAATCTCCCTTTGCTCCTGTTCTCATACACCACCGCTGCCCCGACGGAGCTCCGTCCCTCCCTCGACGTGCCACCGGCAACTTCGTTACGCCTTCGCCCGAAAGAAGGCTAATTCGCGATCCGATCGTGACACGAACGATACGAGAGAACGAGGAGAGCGGGCAGAAGGTGGCCGATGGTCTCTTTAACTTTGCTTTCTTCTCTTTTTCTCTTTCTTTCTTTGTTTCTTGTCTCGCTCTTGTCGCGTTCCGTCGCGACGATCGAAACGTCCAAGCGGCTGTGCTCGCGCGTTAACACTTTGCTTGCAACTCTAGTCTAGTAGATTAAATGTTCGACCACGTGTTTGCCAAAAGAATTCCTTAACAATTGAATTTATTGCTTCGTTGTCTAATGCAAATTATGGTCAGTCTACTATCAGCAGTCAGTGAACGACTAGTCGCGGCGACTAACACGTGAATACAGTGCTGTCTGTATCGTTGATTTTCGGTGCAATTGATTTTTTCAATTTCCCTCATCCTCGCAGCAGCGCGATTCAGCGAAAGACGCCGAATCTCGAAGAATCGTCCTCTTCTCTGCTAGGGAAGATGGGACGATTAAGCTCCCTCCTTCGCTCGAGACACATCGAGATAAAATTCATTTTCGTTCAACGTCTACTTGCCTAATGTACGTATTTGAGGGACCAGGATTTCCGCCTTCATTTTCAGACGGTCTAGTTCGAGTTGGTCCGTCTCCGCGCGCGATGAAGAATAATTTACAAAGTAGACGGGAAGAGGTGGTCAACGATGTTGAAAATTCTACATATATTACGTGATTTTGAGTAATAGTTTCTCTTTTAACCCTTTACACTCACAACGCAGAGTTGCCCCAGAGAGCAAAGGGTTAACAAAGTTCTATGTTACGTTGCGAAATAACGCTTTCCTCCCTGGTCTCCCTCGTATTATATAAATTTGCAAGGATGATAATAGCGGGCTTCCGTAACCTCATCGAGTCCAGAGCGTAAAAGAGACGAGTAAACGGTGAGTAAGAAGAAGCAGAGAGGCTTTCGCGCAAGGATGGTTCAGCTCCTCGTCAGCGATCGCGCGCACGTCGTCCAACTTCGATGCTAACTACGCAAATCGAATGATTCCTTCCCGTCGGCTATCACGCGCCAACTTCTCAGACTTCCCCGAATTCGTTGTCCCAGTTCCAAAACTTCTCCGGAACAGTTTCCAGAATTCCTTCGATCATCGCGCTCCTCGTCATCGTCACGATCGAGAAAACGCAGTCGTACGGATTTGGCGGCTGCGATCATCCGTTGGTTCGTTGCTAAATCGTTTAACGTGGTAGATGGGAGGGAATCGTTGTCTCGGCGCGAAAGGTGCACCTTACTGACGATTAAGGCGCCAGCCGCATTATGTACAGCAAAAGTTGGTAATTCTCTCGGTATTGGACGTAATGAAGATCGATGATCAGTTCTCGCGAGTAAATGGGAAAACAGGTCGACGAGTAAAACGAAGAAAAGAAGCTCCAAGGCACTAACCATCGGAATAAACGCGTCTTCTTTGGGTGCCTCTTGGCCCGTCCTAGTCGTAATACGAACATATTTTCGATCTCGTTAGATTCGGACTCTATGGAATTCCGTTGTTCGTTTTTTTTATCACGCAGAACCGTGAAAATTCCACGGTTTGACGTGTTTCGCAAACGATCGTTTCGCAACGGTTTCGTATTCCTAATAAATTTACAGTGGCTTTGAACGACTCGATACATCGGTTACACGCAGGTGCGCCCGCGCTGCTCTCGCCGTTGCCGCTCCCGCTTTCATCAATTTTTCTAGCCTGGCAAAAAATGAACAACGCTCACCGGTAAGCGATACAGTCCGGGCAAAAGTTCGCCGTTGTACAAAACTTTGTTTTCCCCGCGACTCTATTTCGCCGGCAACCCACACACACACGCACACACACACCTTAAACTCCCACGATCCAGTCGATAACGTATTTTTTCGTCTAGGGGTGAAAAGTTTCCCGCGCGGAGTATTTACTTTTGAAGTTAATTTATAATTTAATTGAAATGCTACTCTGTTTGATATTAGTTCTCTGGAATCGCCGCCGGCCGTTTCCAACAGCTTGAAGACACGTAACGCTGGCTCCTATACGTACGAACGTACTCTTCATCGCGTCAAAGAAGAACGTTTTTTCTTTTTAAATCTTTCTCGCATGGACGAGACGCGATCAATCGCTAAACTTTCCTGCGCCCGACGTCTCGAACTCGAGTTAAAACGAAACGTAATGCGATCCTAATTGGAAGAATTCTTCCGTTCAGAGGTAACGACGTGTGTGCGCTTTCGTAGAAACGATCGCGTTCGTGTGGAGGAAAATATGACGAAGCGAATGGTGGAAATATGGTGAGAATTCATGATCGTCTTTGGAAGACAAAAAGGGAGAGATAAAACGAGGTGGAAGGGGAAGAGGAAGATCGAACTACGAGCGATTTTCATTCGGATCACGAGTTTAGAAGTTCGAGGAACTTTCCCTCGGCGGCGAACTCGTCCGCGTTCATTAGCAACGATTCTACCGCATAGCAAGAAACTTCTCTTCGAGACTCGCTGCTTTGGCATGGCGTAATGCCGCTCTTAAGCGGACTTTACTTTTTACGTTATTACGGCAAAGAACGATAACGATAACGATTCTTCGCGAGGGAGGAGAACGTCGTACGAATCGAACTATCGGACTCTTGACTGTTCGGAAGTCGAGCCTAGCCCGATCGTCTACGAATTCGACCTTAACGCGTTGACTGCCAGGCGTATTTTCTATGCTTTCCGATGCGTATTACGTTGAAATATTATTTGCAGCGAATAAAGTAAGTTATGAATAAGTATAAAATAATCTAAAGCATTTTTCGTGCTGGGGGTCACCGGTGATCCCTACGGCGCTGTAGACGATAAATATATATAATATTTAAGAAACTATTGCTATGCGTGGATGAATCCCTAGTGCCATTTCGAGGCTTATTCGTTTCGAATCTACACTGACTTTTTGTCAAGATATTTTAGGCAAAGGCCACACTCTATATGCATTAATGTTCTATATTGCATTAATTTCTTCAAAACAGCAATGGTATTATTGAAATATTTATCAGTATCCATATTTACTCTAAATATGTACTTTTATTATTCGCTGCGTCGCCGGTCACCGGTGACCCCCATGGCAGTCAACGTGTTAAATGCGAAAAAGACGATTGACTTTAAGGTGGCGTTAGGACGTCGTGTCGACTCAACGTTAGATTGTTGCATAAGTAATACGGGTTTTCCGATAATTCGTTTCATAATTTTATTCCATAGAATGCACTCTTCAAAATTTGCTTAACCTTTTGCGGTCGGCAGATTTCGCTCTTGGGAGTACCAGCAGGTCGGAGCAAATTTGAAGTTTCGCAGTTACTTTTTCATAGAAGATTTAAAGTCAATATATGCATATTAAAACACACAGAATTCGTTGAAACTGATGCGTTGTGTTTAATTATACTTATGATACGTCAAAATACAAACATTTTAATTTGCGAAATTGTCTAAAGTCTAATTTAAAGAAATTGATATCCAATTTAAATTAAAGAGAAAGATTTCCATGGCGACTTGCGAATGTCCTCCCTGCGGGGACATCGACCGCAAAGGGTTAAATGGAAGAACGAGGGAAATTTATTATCCGCTTTTACGACAAGTCGATGCAAGTAGTTTATCTCCCTTTCCTTCGACATTTGGTTCATGCGAATGAAAAAACAGCGTTATTTATTGAAAGCAATATTCGCGTACGTATGTCGAGAACGTACGAATTTATGATTTTAAACGCGACGAAATCGCTTCGAGATAAAATCTGAAAAAACTCACAATCGTAGATAACGTTCTAGAATTTTTTTCGAATTTTTTTATGCGTGCAGGACGAAAGAAAGGAGAAAAATCGAAAATTACGTTTCAGCCTGTAACAAGATGGTTTCTTTTCATTATCTATGGAATAGCGCGTTGAGAGACGAAGTCGAATCAGAGGTACTTTTATCTACCTAATCCTGTTAAAATCACGGTAAAAATGAAACTCCCATTTTTTGAAATTTCGTCGGTTGCGAAGTATTCCTCGACAAAGGCAACATTTTTCTCGAGCAACCGCGTAATCAATGGCGCTAGAATCGAGGCGTTCTCGTCGAATGGCACGCTTCGACGTTGAAATATCGATCTCAGCTAATTCGACTTTAACCGTTCTAACGATGTTCTAGTAATTTTACTAACGCCATTAACGCAGCGATCGCCACGATAGACGAGAAGGTAAAAACTTTCACGACACTGACACCGAACTTTTGCATTCGATTACGTACTTGTCGACGAGAGAGAGAGAGAAAGAACTCGATTCACGTATGCTTGTACCAGCGGAAAATCGAGTTTACGTCGTCGTCGTGCCTCGTATATAGAGATTTATCTTTTCTCACGTAGCGTGCAGGACATAGACGGATGCACGGAAGGCGCAGGCGCACTAACCAACTTAGGAAAATCATAAGCTATTGCATTAATAATCCAACAATTATTATTACTATTATTATCGTACTTTGAGATCCTCCGCGTGTTTCGTCTCCTTGGACGAAATCCTTCGAGGACGTTCGTCCCAACGGATATTATCACGCGATACCAGACTGCTGCTTTGCATCGTAAACAACGTAAATCGACGAAGTAACGAACGGATGTTCGTTCAACGGGGAAAAGTAAAAGAACGAAAACGAAGGAGAAGACAACGGTCGTCCTAACGATATCGTCGTTATCGCTCGACAAAACGTATTCCGAAGTGCAGTGGACGTTGAGGTCTCGGCTAGATCGTGTGCCGCGATTACGCCTTCTCGCTCGTTATTTTCGTTTCCGGTTGGATCGACGCTATCGACGGCCTTGGCGGGCAGCGGAGCTGGGTCGATCGGAGTGGAAAGAAAAGGCGATGAAAGTGGGAAAGGAGGCGGTTAAGGGAAGGAGAGATCGTTCCTCGTGGAAGAGGAGGTAAAAGAGGCGGAGGACTATCTTGGTTCGTGAAACTCCGTTAAAGCCGCAACTTACGACGACCGCAAGCCCTGCCATACCGGAACCTTCCTCGTTAACCCCGACGGTCAACTCTGGCTCGGTACGCGGTGGAAGGACGGTTCTTAATTGCTGTTAAACCGAGGCGCGCCTCGCGACGTCCGCTCGAAAGGAGGCAAAGCGCGTCGAACGACGTTAAATCGATCGATTTGCTTCGTACTCGCGGCTCTTGTTGGACCTTCTCTCCTTCCATTCGAGGCACGAAGCCAACGCGAAGAAAATGGAAGGAAGAAAGGAAGGGAGGGAGGAAGTAAATTCCAAACTACCGACTAACGACGCGCCAGCAACCAAACTCGTCCCTTTAGCATCGGAGCTTCCTTCCAATTGAGAAATACCGAGGCAACTTGGACACTGCCGGAGAAAATTCGACGACGACTCGACTTTTTTTGACGAGGATCCGATTTACGAACGAAAGGATCCGGGGTCGAGAAGCTTCTCAGGGCCGAACGAAAAGGAGTCGTTCACGATCGATCATGCTGCTCGACGATTTAAGTAAGGCAATGTCTAACGAGCCTCTGTCCATTGATTCGGATCCTTCGGGACGTACCTCGCGAAATTACTGCGAGACGTGATTGATCGCCGACGCTTTCTTCCCGGAGATCAGTTATTTTCCCTTCGTCCGGCTATTTTTCCTCCCCTGCCTGGAACGACTCGATGGAGCTTAACCCCACGAAACAAGCGAGCGTGGAAGTTCTCTTAGGCTGTTCGGCAAGTCGTTTCGTTTTTTCCCCAACAATTTTTCATAAAAACGACATTAACGCGTTAAGCGCCGCGCCGAATTCACGATCGACGAGCCACCATACAAACAGATGTAATATAGACAAATAAAGCAAAGTACAATTATTTGGAAAAAAAGGAAGGCGATGTGCACAAAATTAGAAGATACTGCACCGAATGCTGTAATCGGAATGCACGAATGTTAGGACCAAAGACGGCTAAAAATTTAGCGCCAAAAGTAACGACCATTCGTAATCGATGTACACGGAGACCTCACTTTTGCTCATTTTGTTTTAAATAATTACATAAATGGTGGCGCTTAACGTGTCGATCGATTTGTTCGAAGGATTGCACGCGGTGCAAAGACCGAACGCGCTAAAATTCATAGTACGAAGTGGAGACGCGTGCTGCAACTTAACGTCTAAAGGAAAAACAACCGAACCGAACGGTTTTCCAGTCGAATGAGTTTCCTTTTTGGCCCAGGTGTGAGGGGGGGGGGGTGTCCCCTATTTACAAGGTAACACCATTTAAGCTTACCTGCCTATAGGGACGGCGTTGTACTCCATGGATAAAAAAAACCGTTAATAAACGGCGCGTTCTTCTTTCTCGAGTCCCGTAGGGCGATCATCGACTTTTAAATCAAGAACGATGACGCATCATCGAGCAGACGCAGGATGAATCAACGTCTTCGTTGAAATAACATCTCGAATCGTACGAGGTCGGCGTGATCGTTGGAGGATCGACGGAGCGTCGATCGTGCGCAGCGTTTTCTAGTCGATGAACACCCTGCCTCGAGCAAAGACAGCCTATTTCGAGCTCCACTCGTAAAAGTCGAGCGTTTTCCACGACGACCTTGTCTCGTAACTGTCACGAGGGTGCTGGGAAAAAAAGCATATCGATGGAAGCAAACGTAACGACGACGACGACGACGACGTAACGATGTCACCACGGTTAGCCGCGCTTCGAACTTCGGTTCGACCAGATTACGTCGGTCTACCAGATGTTCCAACGTCGAACATCTGCGGGCTTCCAGGAATAGCTTCTCGTGGTTTTCAGATTAAAGGAAATACCGTTGGCTGATCCAACGTGTCACGCTCTCCTTCCTCCGGTGCGTTACGTGCTCGCGCGAATTACGAGCCACCGACGGTCGGCCACGTTTCCTCGAGTTGGCTCGTCACCATCGTCGAATTAAATTCGACGAAAAATTCGACGAAAAATTCGAGGACGTTGAAAATCGACGTGGAAAATACGACGTTACGATATTGTTCTTCGTCGTGTCTCCATTTCCCAAGGGAAAGTCGGTTAAATTGTGAAGCTCGAATTCATGCTTCGCCTCATCCGGCGGCGAGGTACTATCGCTTCTTCGGACACTGTATATGCGACTGTCCGCCCAGTAACAAAGTGCGTGCGCTTACTACATAACAAACATATTAATATTTTAAAATTTAGAGAAAAATTATTGATCATCTTTCGATCGATAATGATCGCGGTGAAGAAATGGCGATTGGAATTCGCATTTTCTTCCTTCGTACAAAGGTCTGCAAAAAAAACTAAACAGAGAGTAACGACGCGTCGTAATCGTTGTAAGCGCCACCCAGTACTCCGTTTAAAATGCTTCAAAAAATTGCACCGAAATAAATAAACGATTATGTTAAGTTTACGATATTAAATGTTTTACTACTGAATTTTTGTTTTACAAGTCATGCTTGTCAAATAAAATAAATCCTATTTTTTTCAATTAATATACGTTAAGTAACATTTACGTTTTCAACTACGTGGGAATTCTTTCTAACGTGAGTACATTTTTGATGGTCTGGTCGAGCGTTCAAATGTGACCCACCGGTGGTGCACGCCGGCGTGAACGCGTTAATTAGTACAACAACGCGATGATACAGATACGAAAAGTAGGGATCGTTGGACTCGCTTCACGACGCTCGTCTCGACGTCAGACCCCAGAGGCTACGCTTCCAGTCTAGAAGTGAAAAGCACTCGAGCGACGAGAATGCTTCTCTTTCATTTTTTTAATCGCCAAAATAGGAGGACGCTTCCCAGCGTGGAATCGTTGCCGGCCTTATCGCCAGTAACCGATCTCCGAGCAAAACGACGAACTTCAACGCGGATTAAACGATTTTACGTCCTACCTTGCTGCTACCTTCGTATCCGTGGCATCTAAAAACGATGGAAAAATTCGCGGTATCGCGAGAGACGCGGATGCAACGACGAGGACGACGATAAGAGGTGAACTTTATCCACGATGTAACGATACCACAATCATCGTTACGAGTTTAAAAGCGACGTCGTCGTTTCCTTGACGGCCTTTGAATCTCCATTGGGATTAAAACCCGGGGAATCTTTCGTGTTCGTTCATCAAAGATTGGCGATTCTGTGCGGTAAAAATCACCAAGCGATGGTCATTCTTACGAATCGGGTCCTTGCTTCGAGAATTTTCTCGGGTCCGTTCCTCGCAAGTGGTTGCCATCTCTCTTCTCCGATTGGCGCGGCTCTGGCTACGAAAATGTGCATAAAGGGTCACGGTCCCAGGACACGAGGAGCACTCGTCATTAAACATTCGAAAGGACTCGGTAGTCCGACTCGCTACAAGTGTCGTATACTGTGAGCAAAAAATAACGGGAAATTTGAATTTAAACTTTATGGGGACTCCGATAGGGACAAATGTTTTTATTTTTAAGTTGGCACTACTGTAATTGACATC
>JAITYT010000478.1:694164-708462 GCA_025433975.1 Liostenogaster flavolineata
TCGTGATAGTCAAGGGCAGTTTTTAGTAATTTGTATCCTGAGTTAATTATTTTAAATATGGATAGTTTATAGGACATATCGAGCGATGACGAAGTCTAACTACTGACGAATCGTAGTTAACTTGAAAACATTCGAAAGAAGTACCCTACGTTACTGGGTACGGTTAGCGATAAAATGTCGAACGACCGCCCGCGGCCATAATGGACCATCCTCGACGCCTGTCCCGTATCGATCGCCTAAGAAAATCGAAATGGCAATTTTTCGTAAAAACTGCTCTCCGCTCGGCTTCGATCGAGCAGCTGCGTTATCCGCTAGCAATTTATCCGTTTGTCGTCTTCATTGGAGCCTGTTAATTGCCCGGTGCACCGCCACGGGAATAAATCACCGAACGTAATCTAATCTAATCTAACCTCGTCACGTGCGAGCACGAATCTCTCTCCGGCGTTCTCCGTCGTCGTTCCTCCCGAAAAGGAAAACTACGCGAGCGAGGCATCGCTGTCGCGCCGCTGCCGGTGTACCTGTCGCGCATCGAGCGCGCCACATCCGAGAGATACTCGCGGATTAGACGTAGGAAGGAGAGGAGAGGAGAGGAGAGCCGCGCGGGTAGGAGAATCGAGAGAACGAGAAACAGAGGGATCGGGAGGAGGACGTGCGCCGCACGTACAGCCGAGAAAATCCAGTTAATTCCCGATACGTGCGCGCAACCGCGATAACGCAGCTTGCAAACGCACCATTCTGGAAAATCTACCGCTCGGATGAGAAAGAGTAAAAAAGAGACGGGAAAATCGAGAGGAAAGAGGCGTTTCCAAAGGGGAAAAAAGATGTAACGAGCGATGCCCGCATTATCCGGGGCGGATATCGAAGGGAGACGCGTCTCTCCGGTCCTTCGCCTTTGTCGAAAGGGTGGGAGGAGGGCCGAAATACGCGTCTAACGAATCCGATGATCGCTGTGACAACGGTGGCCTTGAACAAACCGAGCGATTCGAGCCTGTCGGTAGTTTTCCTTTCTTCCTACTTTGGCGTGATTCTCCCGAAAGCCGAAGGTGATTCCTAGCCCCAAGGACGACCGACGGACGCGTCCTGGCTAATTCGAAAGGATGCCGATGAACGAGCATCCGCAGGAGGGTGGTTCGTCGAATTTGTCCTCGCTAGTTAGGCGGCCTACTTCGCGAGAAAGCTAGGAAAGGTTCGAGGGGACGAAGAAGCTCGGTTAATTCGAAGCCAGGCCGAAGAAATCTGATGGTGCAATTTCGCGATAATTCGACTCGACGGTGACGGCTCTAACGATCTTTCAATCGCGAGGTACGCGACCGATTTTACTACGTCGAGCCGTGAGAGCTTTCGCAGACCCTCCTGTAAACGCGTGTTCGTATAAGACGGATCACAGAATTGCGATCGTGTTCGTATAGCAGGCTAAAAGAGGCTCGTATAACACGGTAAAAGAGCGAAACGGATAACTCCGATAGCGAATAAATGTCGAAGAAAGTGTAACTGCTTTCTTTTATTTGACGCAAAATAAATAAATGTTGAAATTTCTTTCGAAAAGAAATAACGGATATTTTAACTTTTACTCTTTAAATATTTATTTTACATATAACATTGTATTACAATTATACTTTACATATAAATAAACCGTGCGTGGACGAAAAAAAACTGTAGAAAATATGCGTTGATAAATTTGTATACATTTCTTGTGGAAAAAAACCTTTATAGTGTCTTAAGCTTGATTATCAAAGAAAGTTATTTGAAATATAAGGAGCAAGTTAATCGCATTGGGCTGTGGACGGCTATTTGTATTAACTTAATGACTCGTAAAAGACGCTGGAGCGTAGAAATGAAGTAAATAGTCGTGTCGGAGGCTTAGGAAAATTCGCTTCTTGGAATATTCGACGAGGAGACAAAGATCTGCCTCGATTGAGGAGAGAGAGAGAGAGAGAGAGAGAGAGAAGCGGAAAACCACACAGCGGGAAACTCGTTCTCTCGATCGGCGCCATGAAATTCTACGAAAGTATTACTTCGATAAGAAGAAGAGGAAGAAAGCGAAGAGGAAGGCGCGAGGGAAAACGCGCTACTCCGACCGATACCATACCAATATACACCACCATAAGAAGCGAGAGATCGAAATGGAGCGCGATTCTCGCGAGAATTATCGTCGATTTTTTACGAGTCCCGGGAAACTCGAAGAAAGGTGAAAATGGAAGGGAGAAGAACGAGAGAAAATCGTTGCGGTGGAAGTCTGGACGGTAACGAAATCGTAACTCGGCTGGCCGCGCTTCGATATTGCGAAACTCGAAGCCGCGACATCGACGCGACCACCGGAGGCGAGTCGCGCAACGATTCGCTCTAGTTTTTCCTTTTACGGCGCACTGGCGGAAAAACCGTGGGAAAACTTGGAATATCGGCGACGAATCAAACGAACGGCTACGAATAGTTTATCCGATCGACAAGCAGAGATGGAGCGCGTCTGCGCGATCGCATCGGAGAAAACGTATCTTCCGTGACGTAAAAGCGTTCCATCGGAAGTTCACCGAGGATAGTGCACGGTCGACGATCTAATTTCACGTCCTGTATCGCGCGTATACGCGTCCATCGTGAGACCGAACGTCGACGGACGGACGTCCGGCATTCTTCTCGTCTCTCCACGCAAATAATAAATAAAGGGAGAGAAGAGAGAAGGAGAGGCAACGATAGAAAGACCGCGATATTACTTATTCCAGGCACGAAGCTCCGGGGACTTTCGTATGGAGGCAACGAGGGCCAACGCGTCGCGATCCCCCGATTTTTCCCTCGATGCAGAAGACGGTCTATATGTAAATGACGAAGGCGAAGGCCGAATGACCGCCTTGAGATCGTAACGATCGCGTCTACGGAGTAAATACGTAGGTGTTTCCTCGAGTCAGACGAATTCGTTCACTTTCCAAAGGAAAGTACCTAATTCGAATCGCCTAATTCCAATTACGAAGCGACTGTTCTTACGGAATTTGCTTTTCTTTCCAGTGCAAGAGTGGCCTATATGCAAACGATATTGTTCGGGATTTCAGAAAGTAAACGAGACCGTTTTACCGATTAAAACTAGAGTTAATTTTTTGCCGACGTTTCCGGACGATAGGAACTCGAGACGATTTTATGCATTTACGACGAGGTCACATAAAATGGCTTTATCTAGAAACTAACTTACGAAAACTAGAATTTTGTAATATCTCACTCTGTTTTTGTTTCGTGTGAAAATTCATGGAACATTCACCAAGGTGTATCTTTGGCTTATCTGGGCCAAATATCGCAGTAATATACTGTTTCGTGTTTTCCACTTGGTTCTATTCGATAGAAAAAAAGCTTAAACCCCCTTTCGAGCCTGTGAGAATCACACGAAGCTTTCCATTTAGCCTGATTTCTACGGAAAAATTCTCTTCGGAGCTCGTCTACTAAATTTTCTATAAATTATAAATGTTTAAGTAACTTTTCGTTCCTCTGTTGTTTACTAGTATGTGGAGAATATAGGAATTAATTAGGCAGATTTCCATTCTCGACACGACACGAATCACGTTGCGTTTTAACGCCCGAAATGTATCGAAAGAAAACACTCGCACGGAAAACGTTATAAAAGAACGAATATTGAATTTTCTAATCGGAAAGAAAGAATTATAATACTTCGACGGATATAAACGCGTTGCTCTTCGTTGGTTTCACGAGCTGTGGGTGACCAATGGGAATGCGTTGAAAGTTCAACCTCGAAACATCGCAGAGCCGATAAATAGTATTAAAAAATGCAAATTTTTTTTTTCTATCGTTAAAGTATATATTTCTCTTTCGTATGGATGGTAATAAAATGGACAAGTTTTCTCTACAAAATGACTATTAATTCATTTTATTTGGCCAATTTGTTACGAAGTAATAACTGTTTACTTTTCGAGGACGGCCGAACGACGATTCCTTGGGCGAATTGCAGCCGCTTCTATCACCATTCGCCTCTCGTGACTCGACGAGAGACGCTAACCACGAAGGCAGGAACTATAAATAAGTTCGCGCGTCTGTTATACGTGTTTCTCCTTGTTGCAGAGCGAAACACTTCGGCAGAAGGAGAAGCGTCGCGGCGCGAAGGAAGCAAAGTTGCTTAAGCGTGGCTCGTTTCCTCCGTGCTGGCGCTGGCGAACGGAGAGCGTGATAAATCAAGGAGCTTCGGTGAAAGGAATTAAAAAATGCAGGAAGGCGCGAGGAAAGGGCGGACGACGAAAAATCGTACGAATTGTTACGAAGGGAACAAACGTGGGTGGTAGAAAAAAAGAAGAAGAAGAAGAAAGAGAAGGACGTGGAAAAGAGAAAGAAAGAAAGAAAGAAATGCGAGCCACGCAACCGGCCATTTCACCAGCCTTTCTTCGGCGGACGTGGAAACCGAGACCGCGAGGAGACCACGTGGAAAACGTGGCGCCGTGTCGGCTTCTAGGCCCCGAGGAGACACTAGAAAAAAGTAGAAGTGGAAACGTAATATGGCGAAGGCCTTTGTGTCTGCGCCACTCAGACTGTCGCGGTGGGTGTCGTTCCTCTCTCTCTCTCTCTCTATTCATTCTCTCCATCCCCGCACCACCCACCCACGTTTCATCCCCGCAACGGCACGCTTCATTCGAAGTTTCGGTTTCTCTTTCGCTCGAGCGATCTCCTTCGTCACGATCGCCTTCTTCTCCGGCAACGGCCCTAACGCGGCCTCCTCCTACCCGAGCGCCACGACACACAATGACGCTATAGAAAAGCACGGGAGATAATGTGGCCAGGGTACGTCAGACCCCTAGACGAAATCGATTTCACCCTTGGCCATGCCACGGAGGCCCGGACTCCTCTCTGCTTCCTTCCTTTTCCCCGATCTTCTTCCTTCATCCTCTCTCTCTCACTCTCTATGCTTAGCTTTGCCTCTGTCGCGTCCCTCAGGGTCTCGCGAGTTAAAGCGAAACAGCAGTCGCCACCCACCGATACTCGACCGGCCCTTTTCCTTCCTTCCTTCCTTCCTCCTTGCCTCGTCCCCGCGCTTCCTTGGTTCGTCTCCCCTCGGTCGAACCATCACCTTTGATTCAGCGAAATTCGAGACGTCTTTCCACGCCACTCCACCATTGTTTCACGTGGGAAGAGCCCTGCAGCAGCCGCGCGTAGGGGTTGGCATTTTATCGAGAAATTCGAAACGCGCTCATCCCTTCGCCTCCCTACCGCTATCTCGGCTAGTTCGGGCGTTCGATTCTTCGCTTTCTCCGTTCCTTCGTCCTTTCGTTTCTTTCGTTCCTTCTCTCTCCATCTTCCCTCGCCCTCGTTCGAGACCCTATACTTTTACCAACTTCTTCTTCTTCTTCTTCTTCTTCTTGTTTCTCCCTTTCGATGGAGGAAAGTGGGTCGAACGAATATCGAGTTACGATCGCGAGGCGTTCGAGACGAGGCCGTTGCTCTCCTGGCGCTCCTTCGTCCCTCGTGTCCAACTGCTCCTTTCCAGGAGCTCCAAGTGGCGTCTCTCGTCGACCCGGTTTCACCTACGTACGGAGTTCGAGCTTCGACCTTGGCAAAGACCGCCCTTGAGTCGACGAAAAAGTGAAGTAGGGGAAAAAAACGAGGAGGAAGAGAAGAGTCTGATCTTCTCCAGCGTGACTCGAGCGAACGGTCGTCCGCGACGTCTGCTTATCGGGAGACCGCCGCGTTGTTTCGCTTCTCTCTTCTGCCAAGCTTCTCCCCTAACCTCTTCTCTCTCTATCTCTCTCTTCCTTCCCCCTATTCCTTCCTTTGTTTCTCGACTTCGTCCTTCGCGAAGCCTGCAGCAGTCGTCACGAGCAAATATTATCGAAGGGAGGCCACTGGAAGGTCAATTTCCCTCGAATAAACGGAACGGCGCCAATGATCGTGCCACGCACGGAAAGCCGCGGAAGAAAGCGAGAAAAAGGCACGAGGAGAACTCGAGACAGGTTGGTTCCGTCTCTCTCTCTCGAAGATTCCACGCGCTTTTCTCTCGAGAGAAAAAGAGAAGAATCGCCTTTCGACGATGAAAACGAGCGGAAGAGTCGCGTGCGTCCGATGGGAGGATAATTAAAATCGTTCGAAGCCACCGGTCAAATTCCATTGGTACTTTTCCATCATGGCGGAGAGCTGGACGCGCGAGGAGGGTGTTTGCGTACCACGCGCACGCTAGTTCGCTTAATTTATCGATAATTTCTAATTTACATCCTACGCTTGCCTGCCGCGCGTCGTTCCTTTGCGGCTCGTCGCCTTCAATTAGCAACGACGCGAATGGCGAGCCCTGCGGTGCACCGATCGAACGACCGAGTGTTCACGCAACGTTTCCTCGATACGATACGAGTCGTATCATGGTCGTTGCGTGCCGTTGACACTTGTACGCGCACGCGTCTTCGTATGGACGTGTCCTATAGCTTCGTATACTCGCAAGATGATGGATGCTTCGCGACCGCGGACGGTATTAACGCTAAACGTACCAAGCGGGCTCCAACGACCCCCTTGAAAATTTACTTTAAAATCGTTCTTTCGTTTTTCTCCTAACTTATTTTTTACCGAAAAAAGATCTTTACCTACCTCGCGTACCACGAGGGGAAGAAACGTCTTTACGTTTCGTCCTTCGTATTTTTATGTCGTTTTTATGAAAAACTGTTGGCAGAGAACGAAATGACTTTCCGAACAGCCAAAAACGACGCAACTTTTTTCGAACGCAACGATTTTAATCAAGCTCGATCTTGACGCGACCGTTAAGTTTTCATTTCCGCGCGCTGGGACTCCATTAACTCGTAGGGGATGCGTTCCAGGAGAGATCGTTACTGCCATCGCCGAGGACGTCGTTCATTTTTGGGAAAACACATGGGCGCGTGCGACGATTATCGTCGTCGCTCCGTTCGTCGCTGTACGAAGCTTTTGGACGAGCGACGACGAGATCGTTTCCACGATAGAAGGATAATTAGGCGTCGCGCGAAACTCGTGCCTGCGAACATCGATAAGCGATCGCGTTAAAATCGCGCCCGTTCCACGGGGGAGCGTTGCGATTTACGCGTGGGTCCTCTCCTCTCCTCTCCTCTCCTCTCTTATTCTCGCAGGCGCGGCGGTCATCCTCGTTTCCTCGCCGTTTCGAAATTATCCGAGCGGGGATGATCGGATTACGTTTGCTTTCTTGAAATGTTTACAGTTCGTGGTGGAATTACGCGGGGTTAATTGGCAGCGATAACTCGAGCCTCGCCGTGTAACGCGTATCGCACCGCTATTAGTAGCAACGACTCGAGCTAACGATCGCTACCGATTTATGCCTCTCCCTGGCTCGGTGCAACGAGACGCGCGTTAGCGTTTTCCCGCGTCCTGCACTGGTAAGAATCACCAAGCCATTTTGCGAACGCTACGATGTTCCCTTGGAGAAAGGGAAAGGCCATTTCTCTTCTACCATTGGTTCGGCGTCAGCTACGAAAAAGCGTATAAAGGGACACGGTCTCAGGACACGGGAGCATTCGTTATTAGACACTCGAAAAGACTCGGTCAAATTTTTCAATCGCTACACGCATCGTATTCGTAAAGTCTTTATCGTACAAACGAACGCGACGTATCTCGATCATATCCGAACGATACCGAAAGTAACCGTACTCGATCGGTGTTCGCGCTCTGATAGTTGTACACGTTCCAAGCGATCGCGAGGAACAATCGTGCTCCGATCTCGTACGCGTCCGAAATTCAGCGAAAGAATTGGTATTCTAAAATATTGCGCATAACCGTGAAGGACACGATCGATTCTGTCAATAAGATCCAACTAAGTAATCTCACGCCAGTTAATTTTGTCGCGAGATACAAGAATTTTCGCGATTCTTTCCATGCACCGATCCTCGCTTTCTCACGAAGCCAAGGTCGCGGTGCTCCACGGTGACACTTTCGAAACGCGATGGTCTCTCGTCGGTGCAGGTTGCCGCGGCGTTCTTCCGACGTTTGCGATATTGTCATGGATACGTCGCTCGGTCGCGCGAATCAGGCATCGTTCGTTCTTTCTAGTCGCTTCCGTCGTTGGAAGCGCTCTTCCCGCGCGGTTTATTTATCTCCACCTGTCGGACGGTTTTATTCGATTTTACGTAACAGCGAAATTCAATTTTTGTCGATTTATCGTGTCCCGTCGAGGAACACCGCCGATCGATTAGGGCGCTGTCGTGTTCATCGCCAACGACCAACGAAACGCGCCCGTTGCTTTCCAAAGCTTTTCCGTGCAACGAATATTTCTGGTTAATGGAGAATCAACGAAACGTCTTTCTCATTGCGAAAACACGCCATCGCCTCTCGCCAACGCGTTATTTCCGTCCTTGCTAACGGATTAATTACCGGCTTGGAATTGTAACCGAGCTACCTTCGTTTGCAGCGCATACCGGATGGATTATTAAAATTGGACAGATCAAGAAACGAAATATTTGCACGATGTTCCGCATTCCTCGTCTCCGAATAGAGAGGGAACGGATTGCAGGAAAATGATTTCCTTGAAATAAAGAGGTCGAAGTTCCGCTGGATTAATTCGCAACTTAACGAAACGCAAGGTTAGTTATTGGATAAACGGATGTAAAGGTTTTCGTACTGGCGGCTAGGAAAGCGTCGATAACAACGACGAATCGTTCGGTTGCATTATTTTTCAAATGTTTTCGTATCCGAATTAACCGAGAATTTAATTTTCGCAAATTCTGTGTAACGCGACGCGTCAATTTTGATGTTATATTCAACGAGATATTCCATTCATCTCGTTTCATTTTGCATTCCGTTCCGTATTTCATACATCGAATCAAATAACGTTCATTTATTCATTTATTATTTAGCCAATTTGATTATTGATTTCGAAAGTCCGGAATACAATTAGCCGATAATTAAGTGCCGTCGATATAATCGCCAGCCGTTCTTCGGGAAATATCGATCGAGCGTCCTCCTAGTCGAAAAGCATTCCGCCGTTTCTACGCTCCGTAAAAATTGCGGAGATGTAACGATCGTGTATCGGAAAAGAGGTGCTTCGGAAGCAGTGCGTTTCGTTGAACGCTTCGAGCGTTTACGACAGTCGTCTACGAGCCTCTTGACAACGACTTTAACGCGAGCATCGTCGCGCTGCTCCGTTTCGTCATCGAAACGACTTTCAGAAATAGTTTTCCAACGCCTCGAAAGAAAAAGATCGAAAAGCACATCGAGATCAAGGTTGCTTATTTTTGGCCTTCCAGTCAAACGTTCCGCGTATACTACGCTTCGATCGCGAGAAAAATTCCGCGATCGATGACGACATCTTTCGTCATGCCCGAAAGACTACTGATTCTTTGAATATTAATAATATTTAATTTGTACGTCGAATGATGTAAAATTTGTTCCAGAAAAAAAAACCAAAATGTTAAAAAATATATATAAAAAAAATATTGTCTTATATCTCTTCTATCGCACAGTTCCTAGCGTAAAACGAGTTTCACCAAATTTTATTCCCCGGTTAAGAGGTTAATCGCATAAAAACTTTATCGAAATGAAAAACGACGAAGAAAGAATTTCTATCGATCCCGTAGAGCAACGTCGATGGACTCACGACGGATCGCGAATCGTCGTCGCGAAGCAAATGGAAGATCGACGCGTGTGTTTGTCTCCCTCGCTCCCAGTTACCTTCTCCTTTTTTGCACGGCGAGTACGAGAGACCATTACACGGCTGATTTCACCTTGGCATCGAGAGACTATAACGCAAGTCACGCGCGTAAACGCGTGTCGCTGCTAACGTACGCGATGCGCAGTTATCTACGCTGCGGAGGGACAAGGCAACCCGTCCGTGGAATATATCCGTACGTAATCTTGATAAACGCAGAGAAGAAGCTGAGACTCCTTCGAATTGCATCCTTCCGTCGGGACGAAGTCGCCATTTTTCTGTCGGAGACGCGACCATCCGATCGATCGTCGTCTCGTTAGGATCGCGCGTTGCATTCGGATGTCTCGCATTTGCAACGAGACTCGCGTGCGTCGGGGTCTTCGACTTCGAGAAAACGCGCCCGCCATCTTACTTTTCTTCTAGTCACCAGAAACGTTCGTAAAGGGTTTACATGTTATACGTTAGGTCAACCGAAGAGTTCCGTCAAAGATGTCATTTCAAGTTTCAACATCGACTCTCTCGATCGTTGCCTTTCTACGAATGCGCTCCATATATACGCGAAGAGCTGATCGCTAACGATGAAAATTATTAATTAATCCATCGAAAATGTATTGCATTAGCAACCAAGTTCCCGCCGTTTTTTTACATTGTAGCGTTCGAAAGAGAATAATTTGTTCAACCGGAATGTGAAGTTGAGAAAAATGAGCATTTTCGACAGACACCTTCTTCTCGCAACATTTGCGCTCTGTACGGAGTGGGTGCTACAGCTGGAAAAACCGCTCGTGATCGGTATGCCAAGTTGAAAAAAGGAAATTTTGACCTGAAAGGCGCACCTCGTTCTGGCCGTCCAGTCGAGTTCGATGAAGAGCGATTAAAGTAACGTTCGCACAAAAATCCGCGTCAAACGACAAGGGAACTGGCAGAGAAAATGGAACGCTCCCACGCTGCTATAGAGAAGCATCTCTGTTATACCTCTATCGTCTTCTTGTCATTGGAAACGGACCTAAGAAGGTAGACCTAACAAATAGGCGAGAAAACGGTCGATGAAATTTTTTAGAATGCTTTTCGATCCATGTATATTCAAGAGTATCTGTCTTAAATTGCGCCCGATGATGAACGCTCTCGCGATCTTTCGTTCCCCGTTATAATATTCATATTTATCGATTTTTCTCTTTTATCGCCATTCGAAACCTCGGTACGCTCGATCTCGGAGCAGCAACCTTTTCAATGCAAATGCGTCGATATCGAGATAGTTCTCTCTCTCTCTCTCTCTCTATCATTCTCTTTTATAAGCACGTACGTACGCACCACCATAGACCCATTTATATTCCCGATGCTTTTGCGCGACTACTCTATCTTCCTCTTCGTTTCTATCCGGTCCCTTTCTCGACCGCCATTATTCCCCCAAACCTTTTTTCGTTTCCTTTCTTTCGAAACGATCCAATAAACGCGAAACAAGAAAGAGATCGTGGCGACGCCACCGCGTGTCATTACCTCCCGCAATAAGAACGACGGACCGTTGGAAATTTATCACCGGCTGATGGTCGAAGCCGACCCACCACCACCACCATTTGGCCCTTGGGTCTCGCACAGAGAAGTAGTAAAATCTAAAATCCCAATATAACGGATACCCGGTGCTGCTGCGGATCGAACGGAATTTCCTCTTCGATTTCAACCGCGTGTCACGTCTACCACTACCCGCAACTCTCTTCGTGCGAAACGATATCCCTTCGACTAGCCACCCTACTCGAAGGGTTCTCGTCTACCTTTCTCTTGCTCTTTCGCCACGGTCGATGGAAGGAAGGCAGGAGGGAAGGAAGGAGATGACGAAAGCGACATCAGCGTTCGACGACAAGAAGGCGGCTAAGAAAGCGGAGAGAGGCGACACGCTGGCAGCCAGGCAGCCGAGGGGTAGGTAGGTAGGTTGGAAGGAAGGAAGGAAGGAAGGAAAGCAGAACGACCGGTCGACCAACCAAAGGACAAGCAGAACACGACTAGGTTGGCTGTCAGGTCGGTTGCTCGCTTGCTTCCCTGCGTGCTGCTGTCTGCCTGCTTGCTTGCTTGGCTTCTCTGCTCTTCTCTCGTCCTCCCTCTCTCTCTCGCTGCCGGATGGTATTGATCCTGTTTGCCACGTGGCTTTAGTATTCGGCGCGCAAACTTTCGCGAAAACGTGTCCCGCATGCCTGCGGCGCTCCATAATTGTAGATTCAAAGGATATAATTCGAAAGAGAGACAGAGAATGGGTCGGAGGGGCCTAAAAGAGCCAGTGCGAGCGAGAAAGATGGACGAAGAGGTGGGATGACAGCGAGTGGCGGGGGAGAGAGACGAAGCAGCAGATCCCAGGAGAGATTCGTCGCGTCGGTGGGGTTGGAAGAGTACCGCAGGGGTGAGAGGCGGCTGCGGCAGGTCCATGGAGGAAAGAGAGAAATCGCGAGACAAAGAGGGAGGAGTGATCGAAGCACGGAGGAAAAGGGCGAGGAGAAAAGAGGCGAATCGCTGCCCTTGGCCTTCTAACGAAGTGAAAATTACCCCTAATTCTCCCCCTCCCCCTTTATACCCCCTTCGGACTCGTCTCTTATTCCGTAGCATCAGGCAATCGGCGAGTCATCAAGATCTTCCACGAATGTTCGAAGGATATCAGATTTGATTCCCGCTGTTTTTCCCGTAAGATCGACAAGGTGGTTCCTTTCGCTTGGAAGAGCACGACGAGAGGGAGGTAGGGGTCCACGGAGGAAAAGGAAAACTCGAGAGAGGACGAGAGAAGTGATCGATGCATGGAGGAAAAGAGCGGGGAGAAAAGAGGCGAACCGCTGCCCTTGGCCTTCAAATTGAAAATAGCTTGTAATTTTTCTCTCCCTCCCCCCTCCTTATCGCCTTTTTAATCCCTTCTCCTACTCCGTAGTACCAGACAACGCCAGGTAGTCGAAAGCATCAGAATATTCGAAGGATATCCGATTTGATTCTAACGCGATCCTTCTCCCGCTGTTTTCCCCGTAAGATCGACAAGATGTCTCCTTTCGCCTGGAAGAGCACGACGAGAAAAGGGCAGGATCGAGAGACGCCCTCGCTCTCCTTATCGTAAGGGCAGATCATCCATCGGTTTCCTTTCTACTTTTCACGAGCCGACAGGCAGAGGCAATCGCCGTTCCATATCCCTAATTCTTAATTCGTTCGTCGCCAAGGTTACCCATCCATCCAGAGTGTAGCGGGCTACGAGCGAAGCCCGGGATTACCGAGAGATGTAATTAAGGACGAGGCTTCCTTCGTGTCGCAGGTGGGGCCGAGAGGGCAAATGGATCCACGAAGGAAACACATCGGTTCGATAATCCGCGATGCTAAGCGGTAAATCGTGGAGGAAAGGAGAGGAGGCCGAAGGCATCTTGAGCGACACGGTCGAGCAGAAGGCGACTCCTGGCCTCGTATTTTCCATCGATTGGGTGCCGCGACGAAGAAGAGACCGCTATGGATGAGAAAAGACGAAGAATTACTCGAAGTAGATTTTTCGCGACTTCTCGATTCCATCTAAAAGTTAGACCAATCTTCGACGTACTTTCGAGAACGAAGAGATTTGTAAGGTCGTAGAAAAATGCACGCTGAACGCGGATAGGCTTATCCCAACCGATAAAGTGCAAGATCGTGTCTCGTTCGGGAGAATGACCTCTCCTACGTAACGATGAAAGTTTGACCGAGGTAGCGTAATGTCTCGCACGGCTTCCTCCGCTACCCATGCCCGGGTTTAGACCTTCTTAAGGTCGTGAATGTTATAGCGCGTTGAAATCCCCCTTTGCGCCACGAAGAATCTAACGATACGAAACGGGCAGACTCTCTACTAAAACGCATTTTGTCCTTGGTGAGATCTCGCTTAATTACGCGGTACGTCACGAGTACGATATGACTTTGATACTGCCAGGGATTACGCGAGTAAAAAGGAGAAGGAATAAACGAAAGTCTCTTTCGACTCTTTCGCGATCTACAGCGACGCGCGCTTAGTTTTTGGATAGTTTTTTCATTGTTATAGAGTGCCACAAAGGAACGGAACTTTCCGTCTGTAGTCCAAAAGTATCCTCGTTTCTTACAAGTATTATATTTTACTTTTCGTTGTTGTCATGGTTCCGCCACGACACTTACGATAGAGTTCAGGTTTTGCCCTTCTCAAAATGGCGAGAAGAGAATTGCAACTGGTGAGATATTCAATAAATTATAAATTAATCCGGATAATTGCAATGGCAGTCTGAGACTGAGGGCGCCTAAAGGCGCTCGACGCGGTTTACCGTTCTGACGTATACAAGTACGTAACTGGAAAAAATACAAAGAAACAAACAATATTGATTTAACGTAGTGAAATTCAATTTTTTGATTTTCGTTGTTTTCGGCGTACATCGCTGCCGAATTCCTACCGTACGGTACGGCCGGTGCGTCTCAAAGTCAGCTATAGTCAAGGGGTTAAGAACGATTGTTTCGGTCTCTGCAAAATTCCCTCAATGGTATAAAATGTCTCGGTTTATCGCCAAAAAACCCCAAAAATTCTACATCGATGAAACAATGGTTCTACCCCAAAAACCCCTCGATACCCCTCGATACAGTTCATTCAAACATAAGAAAAATGTGATGTGAAATTTAGTGCTAAAACGCTACGAACTTATTTTCCAACCTAATAGGATGCCACGAGACTCTCTCTCTCTCTCTCTCTCTCTCTCTCTCTC